>JACXGJ010000586.1:0-116593 GCA_016801105.1 Esox niger
GTGAAGTGTGAGAGAAGTGAGAGATGAGGACAAGTGTTCTAATTTGCCCTAATTTCCCTGTCATTCACTTCTGGAACCAAGAGTTGGCCCAACTTTTCATTTAAGTAGATTAGACAATCGATGACAGTATAACTGTAGTATGACTATACAAAGATTTGCCAAGACTGTGCATGTCTTAAGAGTGTTAAGACATCTGTGTCTGTATACTTAAAACTTGTAATCACGTAATCATTCAATATTTACATACATTTTCAATCATCTAACAAGGCCCACATAGAAATGTACACAGGTTTGCCTGATTGGGTGTTTGTGAAGAATGAAACATTGGGATTGTCAGAATTTGTCGAATGTGAGTTATCAACAAATGTGTATTTACACAAAAAGATAATGCAACATAAAAAAAACATTAAAATGAATGAATGATTGAAGATGAGATAATGAAAGTCTATTTCCAAATGTTCACAAATAAGAATTTTGGGTAATATGTCTGGTTTATGTTTTGCTTACATTTTCTATTACTTTCCGGGACATATAGCACCCGCGCATTAAATTGTTTCTACTGTACCATAAGGCAGAAATGATCTAATACTCATACAGACAGCTCCAAGTTGAGTATTCCAATGGTTCTCATTGCAACTTGGCATTACTTTTAATTACAGAGTTCACTATTCCACCCAACACACGTTTGTCTTTCTCTCCTAGTGGGGACCCGACACCTAACCATGACTCAAACTTATTTTCCCAATTTCTTAGCCCTGGACCTAACCCTAAACCTTAACCCTAAACAATAACTTTTTATGGGGACATAAGGTCCCTACATGTACAAGTACACGTGGATCTCACACACACACACACACACACACGTCTTCATTCAGTCCTATTAGCTGGCTCTCCTCACTCACACATACAGCCATTCCAATGCTACATTTTTCCATTAAGGCTGGAATTGAAAAGGAGAAGGGACTCGTTTTGCCTTTCTCTCCCTGATGAGTTCATACATTTGGAGAGAAGCTTTGTAGAGTGGGAATTAGCACACAGCACATGCATTCTCTCTTCGTGGACCAGACAGGCTTTAGATCATACTCATCCGAGACGGCTGAGTGGAAGAAGGGGAGATGGGCCTTACGTTTTACGCTATGCATGAAGAGGCCAGGGAATGGGGGAAAAGACATCTGACAGCTACATGGGAGTGTAAAGAGGAACTGAGTCATATGGGTATTATGTGTTTATTAACCTTGTTCAAAAATGTTTAATAAATACATGTATGAAATGGCTGGCTCATCCACTTGTTTGTGTTTTGATTAAATTAATCTACAGAGATTGGACAGGCATAAGTGAGGACTGCTTTGGAATATTTAGGGGATTGAATACTTGGAACATGGTGATGTATGTACAGATAGTATTGACATTTTCTATAGACATTTAAAAACATTTAAACTACAGACATAAATCAATGTTATATAGTCTAAGTGACGACTTCAGCTGCCACCTCGTGTTGTCCCTGTCCTTGTCCATCTGGTCATGCTTCCGACCTGGACACTAGGTTTGAATAGACTCTGGACTCAGCCCACATGCATTTATTAATTATTACAATTTGTACTCTTTGTATGTTCACCTGGCAACCGGACTGGTCACCCCTTTGAGCCTGGTTCATCTCTAGGTGAGTTTCCTCAACAGCCTTTATTTTTTCCCAAAAGTGTAAATGTTCAGCCGGATAGGTGTCTGGTATATTTGTTTGAACTATTCCAGAGCTAGCTTACCTGAATCAACTTTCCAATTCATTATCAGGCCCTTGATAATGAAAGGGAAATCAGGGACATCAGAAGAACTAGTCTAGGGCTACTACAGTATTCGTGAACGTCTGTGAGGTCATAAAAACGATTATCTTTGGAGCTATTTGAACAAACATTCCAAAAGAAAATATATACTGTATGCTTGGCGGCAATTTTTGGATTTCACTTTTTCCCTTACTGGTTGTGGAACTCAAAAGCTCAGTCAGAGTAGCATTGCCATCTTGGTGGCTTCTAACTTCTAGGCACAATTTAGGTTGTGCCATCAATCATCAGGAACTGTGCTGTCCTTGCTCCAAAGGAGAAGCTGATTCCACCATTGGGGTGCCAGGAATAATTTGCCTTGGCTAAGCGGTAGAATATCAAAGGTGGCCGAATGAAAAGCAGAATGGCAAGGGATGTAAGGTTTAAACATTGCATGATGAGAGGAAGAAAAACTTAGGCTACGTAGGCAAGCACCATTGTTTTGAAGTAGATGCATATGTAGTATTCTGATTGTATTAGTATTGTATGAATGTATGTTTTGTTATAATTAAGTACATTTAGTTAAGGAACAAGAGAACATCTGTGTTTGGATTCTCAGGAAATCATGCTCTCAGGAAGTCAAGGTCTGTCAAAGTTTGTGACTGTATGACTAACCACTGGGCTTGAGGGTTGTCATGATAGCGGCCTCTGTGTTGTAGAATGAATGTGTGGTTTTAGGTTGACATGCCTATTTTGTATTAATGAGAGAGAACAACCTTCTTATGATGAGATGATGTAAGACAATTTGTGAAGACAACTATGTTGCAATTCCAATAAATAACTGAATGTATCCCTCCCATGACTCGAAAGGGTACTCTATTATAATAGGAGGAGGAGCAGGTGGACTTCAGATATCTTCAGAAGGTTAAACATTAGCCTTGCTGCAGATTTTGGATATGTTGAAGTGGTTGGTGGTATAATTAGGAAATCCTACAAACAATGGATCTCAGTAGTCCTGTTGTCCTAACTGCAGCGTTTCCAGTATAAGGTAAGGTTGTACTCTACAAATATTGTCATTGCCATTGTGTTTGTGGAAAACAATAGGGTGTTTTCCAAGGTCAGGGAAAGGGGAATGGAAACAACCTTGTGGTGGGAGTTGTCAATCGTGATGAGAGCTCTTGGAGTTCAAAGCCAATGCCCCGGAGGAAGATCAGCTTAGTCTAATCAATGTTGAGCTTGAGGTGGTGGACTGTGACCTGTTGGACAGGCATGCAGAAATGCATGCAGAGATGTAGGCCAGGCATGCATCAACAGATTCCACCATTTGGTTTTGGGAAGGAATGTAGGATTATAGTATGTGATGTTAATGTATTAACACATCAACTCCGAGCTGCCTGACCAATAACATTGCCATCAATGTGGATTTGCTAACTAGCTAAAGGATTTAAAATAAAGTGTCCAAGAAGTGCAAAACAACCACTAATACAATTACACACCCCAAATATAAATACTCCCCCAATAGCGCAAAACAGAACCACAAATATGATGACACACTCCAAATACAATACACCTTCCCCAAACACGAACACACTCGCCCAAAATACCACACAACATTAAGTCAAAACGGAAAGGCTAGGTACAAGACTCTCGTCACTGATTGGATGCAGACTCTTATTCAGGGTTAATGGGAAACAGGAATTGTTATTGCTGCTATGAGAAGGAAGAAGAATTTGTGTTAACAATTCAATAAGTCATGTTATTAAACCCATTCATATTTATTATTATCAGGGACAGTTACATGAGGTAATCCCCAAATAACACGCATACGTCTTCTTGCCGATGTCGGCCTTAGATCGACACATCATATTCTATTGACAACATTGAGAGGTTGTCTGTGCCTGTAATAGATCAAATGGAATGACTTAATTGTGACAGCAGCTTACTGGGTCGGCAATGAATTGTGAACACATCGAATAAGAGATTAGATCCAGGGATCTAATTCAGCTTGCTGACTATATGTCCAGTAAAATAAAGATGACACAGCCTAAAATAAATATTGAAATAAAAATAAAACAGCCATCAAATGCTGCATTATTTTGTAAATGCGTAAATACCATAGAAACATTTTATTTGGGAACTGACACTGTGCACATCAGCAATGCATGAACATCACTAGCCATAGCGAGATAAGCTCAATTCTTAGATATGTCAAACTATTCACAACATCATTACAATTAGTAAAATGTTATCGCATTCGACCGGCAGGGTCTCACACCCGCAACCTATTGCAGTGCAGCCAGGAGCACTAACCAATACTCCAAATAAGAATATCTCAATTGGAGGGGCGACTAATGGTGTTACCAAGGTTGCTACACTATGCAACTCCCAGAACCACTGCAGATTGGTTAAAATGTTTGTATCTTTTTATAGAACTTCTCTTTCCCTATTTGAAACCATAGCTATACAACTAGCTACTAAACTGTGTTTTTCCACTCACAATAAGACTGCATTATTTTGGGGGAGTGCATTCATGCGTGGACATGATGTATTGTATTGAGAGTGTGTCATCGTTTTAGTGGTTATGTTATGCATTATTGGGTGGGAATTTTATTGTGTATGTGTCATATTAGTGGTTGTGTTCATATTCAGGAGGAGTGTGTTTATATTTGGGTGTTGTATTAGTATTGTATTGAATTGTATTGAATTGAGTGTGTCATAGTGTGAGGGGTGATGTAAAGCTTTACTGGGGAAGGATTTTTATTGAGGGTGTGTAGACCGTTAGCTATCATACTGTAACTGAAAAGGTCTGATTTAATTTATTTACACACTGCAACCCACAATCTAAATACAGTAGAATATTTTGCTGTTTAATTTAAATAAAAAATCTTGTGTGTTACCTCAGGGGATAAGTATAACTCCAGGGGATTTTTAAATTTTTTTTCAGGCTGAAGAGCAACCAAAGTTGAAAAAGTTGATAGGGAATGGTGAATTTATATACATTTAGGATGCCGGCATTTTATGAGTGTCTAAGGTTATAACACAACAATGCAAACTGATAGACCAAATGGCAATACTTTTTAAATTGGGAATATCTCTGGCATCAAACTTAACTTATAACTTGAACTGCAGATGTTTTCTGGTCATTCATGCTTCTATTCGTGCAAGTAAAAATCTGGAAACCCGGCGTATTTAATCTGATTGAGAATTATTAAAACCATTTCTATTTTCTTTTGAAAATCTGCGGAGCCAGGATGGTAATCTGGAGTAAATAGGATGGTGGTAATTGTGGCTGTGATAAAAATAAAGTACATTAGCACTTCTACAACTGTATGAATGTTTGATCTTCGCAGCATATCATTTAAAATTTGCAGACAATTGCAAAGGCTAGCTACTATTTATTTGCTGTCAAGCATGCCTGCTGTAAAATAGCTTCAAGCATGCCTGCTGTAAAACAGTGACAGCATTATAAGTTATACAAGTAAATAGAAAACAAGCCTAGCCCAAAAACAACTGATTGTGACAAATCTTAGGTCTTTAAAGAATACGAAATGCTGACTTCTTGATTGAGCCAATAGATAGCTGGCCATTCTGATGGTACCTTCCGGGAATACAACATCCCTCGTCGCCCGTCTTTCTTGTTTAACATCTCGCTCAATGTAATTTATTGCAGGTCCGTCCTGCTAAACATCAACGAGGGCTCCCCTTAGCGAGAACGTCCTGGTGACGGAACAGGACTTCCAAATCGCAGCCTGATGGATGCAGCCCCTACTGCTCTCTTTCCTGCTAAACATCCAGTTGAGGGCTCCCCTTAGCGAGGACATCCATTTGACTGTGCTGGACATCCACTTCGCTCTGAGTTAGGCAGCTGCCTCTTAATTAATATACAGTAAAACCGAATACTTGCCCGTATTTGTTTGCTTTTACAGGATGTTAACTAGATTTAGCCAAAGTAACGTCAACTTTGCTAAAGTTAAATATTTCACCTCTGTTGTGAGGAAATGCTGTTGCCTATCATTTGCACTTTACTATATTGCCTACCTAGCAGACTACATGAATGTGAGTGTTATACCAGTAGCTAATGTTAGTCTTTTATAGTGTGAGTTGAATTGTTTACCGTTTATTTGGTAAGCTGACTAGCAAAAACCTTGACATAACATTAAGTGAGTTACATATACCAAGGCTGGTTATACTTTAAGCATGATGCAATAGCAGAAATTCTCTGCCAATAATAATGCTGTTTGATTCCCTGTTATCATGTTCATCCATTACATTCATAGAATTGGAACCAACTTGCACCCAATAATTTAAGCATATTTTAGTTATTTGACACTTATCTTATTTGAACCCCCTTTAATTGCAGATGGCTCCACCACACAAAAGTTACAGTAGTTACAAAAGTTGTACTTTATTCTTTCACTTTCTTACCGGAAAGAAACCTGACAAAGATTGTAAACAGTAAAATGTACCTGATAATGTTTACCAGAAATGTATATCGGCCCCAAAAATTGGTCATTGTTCTCCTTGATCATAAAAAATCTGAATTGGCCCTAAAAGAACCATATCCATTTAACCCTAATTTGTGCATAGACAGTTTTCTAGTTCTAAGGAGGACTTATCAGTTTATACGAAGGGTTCCTATTGGTTTTATATAGAAGTATTTGCAAATCCCCTTGAAATACTCAGTCATGCGCCAAACATTAATGTACGTTAATATATTGCTTTCTTAATTTCTTGTTTTAATCCAATTGTTTCAGGGATCTGAATATCAATGTGCTAGATGTCCCTCATACATGGTTCTGATTTAAATATGGGGGGAAAAGTATTTTTAAAAGTGCATTATCAATAGTCTCCTTATCTAATTATCACTCATTTCAAATGTGTCCAATGCAAGGCAAATTATTCAGATGTTAAGCAGGATCAACCCTGTACAGTGCCCCTGGCAGTGCTTTGGAAACAGAACTTTTTCAATAGGTGCCTCTACATTCAAGTACATGAAAAACAGTTTCCATTAATGCATTTCTGACTAGGATTGCAGTACTCCTTTGTTAGACTGTGCTATCACTTTTGCTCAGTGCAATCTGTAGATGCTGGGCGGTTTGTTATATTCCTCTAGCATTGACATTATGCTGGTAGAGTAGATGGAAGGAAACCCTGCCTGGGTTTATCTATGATGCCCACGCACTTCTCTGTTTCTAATTTTCTGATAACAGCATAACACGAATCTTCCCCTGAAAAACACAACTCAAAAAGTTGAATATGCAATTACATTGGAATCACCAGGGCTCTGCTCTGTCTGTAGGTCTATGGCATAAACTACCAAACTGAAGGTGTTTGTAAAACTAGAGTCCTCCTATGTAGCATAATCTCCATGTGCAGAGGAAAGATGTGATGTTGATCTGAGAAACTTTTTTGTATAATTATTTAACACTCATATGTTCACTGTATAGACCACAGAGACTCAACCATCAAGTACTCACAAACTAATGCTTGAGTTTTTTCCTAAGCCCTCTGGTTCTTATCTGGGACTGCAGGCTGCCCTAACAGCCAACAGGATGCAGCCAGATTATCCCCAACCAGGGGTTAAATGAGTCACCTTCAAAGACTTTGCAGATTATAATCTGGTTAACCCCACTGAGGAAAAGACTCTTACTCTGCACTCTCATAATCCACAATGATGGAAAAAGATCATAATTTTGATTCAAGAGGATCAACAATACATTTTATTTCAGATTGACAGTAAAGAGAGTTAAGTTATTTTTTTACGTGTAGAATGAAATGGTGTAGTTAACAATGCTGGAACGCTCAATGTCTGTTATACACTGTTTTAAATTAGTCAAATGAAGAGACATTGTCCTTTTTCCATATTACATCATAAACTTTTTCTCAACAATTACGACTTATACATAATTAAGCATTTATTGCTCACACAAGGACAAGCCTCTCAAAATCTCCAGCAATGATCTGTTAATGGGCTCAGGACAGCAGAAGACCGCATGGAAACTGGTGGACATTAGATAATCAATTTTCCTGACTGAATGACAAGTCATCAAATGGAAACCCAGTCTCCAGACAGGTCGTTGTTACCGATGAGATCTATTACAGCCATTTCCTAACTTAATTAATCACAGCATAGGAAGCATACCGAGTCTCGTCAAACAAAGGCCAGTGCCAATTTTGGAGTAAAGAAACAGTCATTCTGACTCAGTATGAAATTTAAATTACACTATATTAGCAGCTTAAGCCATACCCCATACCTCAATTCTGGACTCAATCAAGACATGTTTATACATTACATTAAAATAATACACAAAAATGTTTTTAGACATTTCCTTTTCATGGTGAGCAAAATATATGTTTTGTGGTGTCTTATACACAAAACATTGCCAAATAAAACATGTATTAGATAAGTCTTATTCCCCCCCAAAAAATACCCCACATTTTTGCCCTACTCTTAAGCAAACAACAAAATCTACAGAAAGCAAACAGTGACAAACTAATGTTAGTACTTCCATAAAGTAAAAATAAACTTTAAAGTTCTTTGTTACACATCAACATAACAACAAACATAATGTTTCCAATGGCATATTTTAAAAGGGCACTGTGTAGAATCCTGCCCCAATACAATAACACAACTTCTCTTACCAACTTCTCTTACCAAACAAAACCGGTATAGTAATAGCTAGTTCAGGGTGGTTTAAGTGGAAAGGATAGCTCTGCAAGTGTCTTAAGTGATTATATGGAGATTACAAGTCAATGCAAATTGATTGACAGACCAGTGAGACAGAGATAGGGAATGCCAGTCCCTTGAATTAATTGTGTAGAAAAATATTATTTGAAACATTAACCTTAAACATTACCTGCAGATTTATTCTTGTCACAGGTGAGGAGCGTGAAGGAGGAACCAAATGCAGGGTTGGGGAAGATGAGATAGTTAATCCTTCCAAACAGGTGAAAATAATGATGAATGACAAAACAGAACTACGGCGTAGTGCCAGAATAAAACCAAGCACTCCTGCAAGCTAAGGCTACTCGGTGACACTTCAGCAATACAAGACAAGAAGAAAAGGGAGAGAGGAATATTTATACACACAGGGATTGGAATAATTGTGTAAAGGCGTTCAAGTATCTTGGGGTCTTGTTCACGAGTGAGTGGAAAATGGAGCGGGAGATTGGCCGGAGAATCTGAGCAGCGGGGGCGGTATTGCATTCGCTTTACCGCACCGTTGTGACGAAAAGAGAGCTGAGCCGGAAGGCAAATCTCTTGATATACTGGTCAATTTCCGTTCTTACCCTCACCTATGGTCATGAAGAAGTCTGGGTCATGACCGAAAGTATTTGATTATTGGTACAAGTGGCTGAAATGAGTTTTCTCAGCAGAGTGGGTGGCGTCTCCCTCAGAGATAGGGTGAGAAGCTCAGTCATCCGTGAGGAACTCGGAGACGCTGCTCCTTTGCATTAAAAGGAGCCCATTGAGGGGGTTCGGGCATCTAGTAAGGATGACCCCAGGATGTCTCTCTAGGCAGGTGTTCCAGGCACGTCCAGCTGGGAGGAAACCTCAGGGTAGGCCCAGGACTAGGTGGAGAGATTATATTTCAACACTGGCCTGGGAACTGCTTGGGATGTTGTAACAGCTTATTTACCAGTAATAGGCTTACTAGTATCTTACTGCTAGAGAGACTGAAGATTAACTTTTCCATCCCAGAAACAGTCGCAATATAGTCGCATACAGTTTGGGTTAAGGCAAACTATAATGTAACTACTGTATGTTGTAGCCAGCAAATGTTTGCCTATCCTGACCCAAAATGCATGCATGGAAGCATACTTTGAAAATGCTCCAGAAACAGTCGCCATATAACCGTAAACTGTTTCATTTCAGGCCTACTATAATGTAGATATTGAAGGTTTTAGTCAGCAACATTTTCATCAATACAGAATAATTCATAAAGCGTACTTCGCTTTGCCTGTGAGGAGATACGAATGCAGGACCTATAGTTTACAGGTCCGCTTCTTTAACCACTATGTTACTTAACAAGGGACATTTGCTCTTCTTGGCCGGCTCCACATACACAGTGCGGAAAAATTAAGCACTGTTACTTGCTTCTCTCCTAAAATCCTTAAGATCCCTCAGAAACCAAGACTGATTTTGGGTGTCAGATAGTTTAGCTGATAATAAATAAAGATTTCGTCTAGTCTTTTTATTTTGTTTGAAACGTAAGGGTTGGATAATCTGGCTGCATCTACACTCTGAGTGATGTAATTGCAACTGCGTCCTCAACAAATCTTCAATCTTCATCAAACTGAGAAAAAGTTGTTATGCTTTTCTAACAAGAGCAAGTTTTTCTACTTTGGGACCCAGCTAGTGCAAATAATGAGTATAAACTCCAGCCATGTCATGTCGACAAATGCTTTTAAGACTGGTTTGTTTCCTAGATTATGTCCTTTGTTTAAAAGCTTTAACAATTACTTAGCTAGTCATGCTTCTGCTGCCCTTATCAATCTCAGTTCATACAAACTCACAGGCTCTCGATCGTAACCAACTGCACAGTAACGATAGAGAGCCAGTCTGTGTTCCAGCAAAATTGTCACAACTTCAACTTTGCCTAAATCCATGGTTACAGGCGAGGCAGGAAAAAAATGGTCTAATATTATGGCACTGTGTGAAGGGAATCCAACAACTCATGTGTGATACTTTGAAGCCGCCATCATGACTTAGTCGCAGATTATTGACTTGTGCCACACACCATTTGCAGGCATACTCATCTGCAAAGTAGTTCAGTTTCAGATTATTTCCCTGCTTTTGCCAAGTATTGTATTCAAATTCAAATTGTGGGATGTAAGCGGTCACATGTGTTATCAGCTATGCTAGTGTAGAAGCTGGATAAGATGGTGGAGGGTCATATTAAAGGTGGCACCTAAGTATTTTCATGTCTGGTAGGAGGCCCATATGGTGAATGAAGTACCAGGGCTCAGTTCTCATATGGACTTGAATTTGATTTATTTATTTTTTTGGCAAGGTCATTCAAGAGCTCTAAGAGAAGGGCTGTAAATTCTCAACTCCAGGGCACATATCCCGACAGTATGGTTAAGACTTGGCTCTGGTACTCAACACATGGGCTTTGGAAATATTGGATTCTGTAGATTTTAGGCTCCTTTACTACGTAAATACTCCGTTTCCATTTGGTGCAGGTGTTCTCCATGCAGTATTCATGCACCCTCATGTACAGTTGTCAGTGACAGGGATTTCAAAATGACACTGATCTCAAATGTAGATGTTATGTCTGAAGTCATGCATATGTCCTAGGCATTAGAGCTATTCCAGTTTTCCCCATTGCATCCGAGGACCAACAGAGATACAGTGTCTGCATTACCCACATACATGATACAGACCCAAGAGTTCCATTCATGCGAGTAGGGTTATCTCTTTGGCATATAACAATTCAGAGCAAAAACTATGGACATGTTGGCATGCGAGACACGGTTCTAAAGACTACATGTGGCTGATATCTGTTCTATGGCAAGCTGGGCATCACCCTCACACATTTGTAAGTTACTATTGCCTCGATGTCACAGGTCCCAGCCTAGGGCATGTTGTGTTGTCGGTTTAAAACCCACTTTACTGAGTTGGTAAACAAATTGAAGATCAGTATTGGGTTCTTTTATAGAAATAAAGCATGCTTAACATCTCCACATAGAAATTAAATTGTTCAGACCACATTTATGTCTGTGTTAGATTATGGTGATATACTATTCATGCATGATTGTGTTGTAAAAAGCCTGGACTCTGTTTATCATGCCTCTTTATGTTTTATTACTGGGGCAAGATTTTATACCCACCACTGTCTTCTGTATTCTGCTCTTGGTTGGGATTAATTGCATTCCAGAAGGCAAGACACTTTTAATTGTTTGTTTATAAGGCCATCCTGCAGAAACTTCCAAATTATTTTACCCCCAAACATGATCGCAAGATTGGATAGTTCTCGAGGCACCCTTAAGATAGGTACTATACGATTCTCTTACTTTGCCCATAAAACCTGGATTTATCTGCCGGATGACCATAGTTTGAAGGATTTTGTGTCCACCGCACATTTAAAAAAGTATCAGACTCAACCTTTAACAGTAAATTGTGTTTTACATCGATTTTAACATCTTTGTCTTATTCATGTTTTTATTGTTCGTTGTTGTAAAACAGACCACCACTGTAAATGAGATCTCAGTCTCAGCTGGTTTTCCCTGTATAAATAAAATAAAAATCAGGGTGGTTGAATGGGTAGTCTGAGAATCTTGCATTGCTTTAGGGGACCTCTAGCCTTTTATTTTTATTTTATTAACTGGGGCATGAACTCCAAAGACATTTGCCAACTAATATATGGTATTAACATTGTAAATAATTTGCCTATATTAAATCATAAATTATATTGTGGGTTAACGGTTATAGTTGTTGTTCTCAGCAACATGAAGTGCTGACTATTCAAGCAATGACAGTTATAAGCAAATACCATTTCTACCTCTGAGTCTGTTTTACATCAGGGATGAAAAATTGTCCCAAAAGATAAAAACCAAAAGATGGTCTTGTACTGTATTTCTAATTTATTCGTTAGATCATGACTGGCAGATGTTTTATTCAAAATATTATATTATCAATCACCAAGAGAATAAAATACAATTAAACTCATTAATTTGAATGCTGTTTATATACACTCCTGCTTTGTATTAATCTTATAGCATGCCAACACAGGCTCAGTTTTTTGTCAGATCGTAAATCACCTCAGTCTTGACAGCTGTAGTTCACAAATGTGCAAATGCCTCTTGCAGGGCAGAGCCATTGAGCTATAAAAAAGCAGGGTGACCATGCATATAGAGACCATTTATGTCACTGAGGGGAACCTGTACTTAGTCGAGGAATCATTGTTCCCTTATTCTTTGACATTTACAAATACGCAGAGCTGGTTAAATCGGTGTTTAACTACACCTTTGATTGTGCCATTGTTTGTCTGTTGAGCGTGTTCTTGTAAAAGATGTTGGGGGTATTTCAGGAAGGAGGTTTAACATACTCTGAGTTGAAACCACAACTCTGGGTTGACTGACTCTGAGCTGTCAAATTCAGAGTTGATGGTTTCAGAACAGGTGGTAACAAATAGTTCAGTAAACTCTGAGGTGAGTTAACCCTGAGTAAAGCGAGTGCACGAGGAGATGAAAAGTCCTCATCAATGGAATGCAGATAATGTAATTCATCATGAGAACTGGAGAAAAAGGTCTCAGACCCTGTACGTCTCCCCAGTGGGGAGAAGATATTTTAATGAATGCATGTTCAGAATCTGTGTATATATTCAAGAAAAAAAGCAATGCAGCAGCAAAAGAACGTGAGCTAGCGTGGCTGAAAATTGCTGACCGAGACAATGAGCGAGTATTAATTGAAAAAAAAGAAATGCCTCGAGTCATCCACTCATTAAACATTTATATAATGTGTGTCTGGGGTGTAATATCAAGTTCAGAGTTTATTTATCAAATGCCCCAAATAACACAGCGTCATTCTGAACAGTGACATTCTTGTGACATTGCACCCATCTATGTAGTAAGAATTAAGAAATATATTGAGCAAAAATATATCAATAATATACATAACATTTAAACCAGCAGCAATTTTAAAGAGTAGGATGGGAAATATGAACAATATGGGTAGAAATCTTAAATATATTATCAGTGTAATATGCCTATTAATGGTACATACAAAATAATTTTCAAATGTACATTAAATGTACATGGAAAGACATCAGAGTATTGAGAATGTTCATGTGTGATCAGAATGATCATAGATCAAGCATTATCACACAAGGGAAAAAACTGTGAGTCTGGAAGTGCATGCTCCGTGTTGGCAAGACGGCAGCAGCGGTGTGTATAGACCATAGCCTTGGTGGCTGTGGTCTTTGATGATGTTCCGTGCTTTTCGTTGGCATTGTGTATGGTAGATGCCTTGCACGGAGGGGAGATGGCAGTCGATGACACACTCCGCAGACTTCAGCACCCTCTGGAGGGACTTGCGATCGGAGCGGCTGCCGTACCAGGCAGTAATGCAGTTTTTACAGATACGCCACAATTATTGAGTCTCCTCAGGAAGTATAGTTGCTTTCAGGGTGTTTTCACTGCTGAGTTCGCTTGCCTGCACCAAGTGAGGTCATCTATTCATGCAGGTGCAACCCAACAGGCCCAAAATGTACTTGGCAGCAACTGAAGATGAAATGAAAATATATGCTTCAAAGTAGTAAGAGACATTTTCTAAGAAAAAATATGTACTGTTCTCAAAAACAGTACAATTCTTTGTTGGCTTATCTGCATATTAATGCTGTGGGAAGACCTCCAATTCACATAATCTCCTTAATTTACTGAAGGAGCTATGATAGGAGTATGAGTGTCATCTATGCAGCCAATCACTCCAGGAAACTCTGAAATATTAACTGATTAGGGGTTCAAGTCTCAAAGCTTCATACTAAATAAACTGATTACTGCTTAGACTGATACCTGCAATTCTGTTTATACTTCCTTTTTGATGAGTCTTGTGGGTCTGTGACGTGGGAACACTACTAAAGTGTACAGAAAATCTTTCAGTGCAAGAGTTACATCTCTGACAGCCGAGAGAAACAGTTGTCTTGGACACATGTTCAGCATCACAAGGTTATAAAGAAATCTGCAACACAAAGAATTTGTTCCGAACTGAGAGCATGTCCACCATGTGTCATAGGAACGATATGTGGCTGAGAATATTGTTCAGATAAATTATCGATTGTGCAGAGTAATGGTAATGCTCAAACAGTTAATCATTAGGGATTGATAAATTATCCAAGCGGGGTCTGATTACTCTTTCCCGAAGGAGATTTCTGTTGAGCATTTGTGCTATAACTGGCTCTTCGAGAAATGGAAACGCCCTGCCTGACACCTTGAGATGGCAGGTTTCAGTTAAAGAGTAGCACAAACTCAGGGATTGTTGGATAAAAGCTGTTAGTGAGCAGGTTAGCTTCAGAGAGTATGTTTGCGTAGTAACTGACTCAGAGAAACGCTGAACTGGGTCTTTGAAGCCATAAACCCAGAATTTCCATCAACTGAGTCAACTAACTCTAGGTTTTCACTAAACCTGCTTTCTGAAATACCCCAAACGTGTCACTGGATTGCATGAGAATGTACAGTATATTTTGAAAGGAGGCAGTTTTGTAGTGACCAGGTAAAGGGTGTGTTGTGAAGGAACCGACAAATGGCAATTCTTTATTTACTATTTAGTAAAGCCATTAATTACATACAACATTTCCTTCCAGACAATACCCTGTGAGTCTGGTTATGTGTGTGTTTGAATGTTTTTATGTAACAAATTCTCACCTCTGGTTTAACTACAGGACCAGAGGTCATGCCTTAATCACCTTGATCCCTCTGTTTTGCAATATGGTGCCAGGAAGCACAGACTGGAATTTGTCCCCAGTTGATAAAAGGGGCTATTATTTTGGGCTAGGAGAAATTCTTAGGTTAGCTATCCAACCCCCACAACTTAGTTTTTAGGTTATGAGCCAGAGCTGGTTGTGCAAATGGTCTCTTGCATTTTCCTGCATGTATATTTGCAATGGCAACATCTCAAATATTCTATCTTTGATACTTGTACTGGAATTGTAATGCTCTCTTTAGATTAATTAGATGACAAAAAATTTGCTAAAACTGGTCATAATCCAGTTCCTTTTGTTGTAGAATATCCTGTCAGCCAATCATGCTTGTGTATGCATAAATATTAATGTGTTTTCACATGCTCAGATGATCTACTGAGTCCCACAGAGTGATTGGTTAAATACATTTTTAAATAATATGTTGTTTTATTATAAGTAAGCACTCTTCTCCACTCTTCTCTTCATAGAATATAAGTCAAAAAGTTGGTAGACATATTATCATTATGTACAACATGAGGATTTTAAACTTGGTAGCATATTCTTAGCATTAATTGATTGTATGAAGTGTCTGAAGTGTGAAGTGTATAACAGGGTTTCCTCTCTTTTAAAACACTTAATATATTTAGCTTAATCTCCACATTCAACAGAAGATGCTTCTCTCAATTTCCCAGAAAACAGAATTCCATGACAACAGTTGAAGCTGTCATGGCCCTTCAGTCATCAGAAAGCATGTGAAGCAATGTTTTAAAGCTCAACCAAATCATTTTATTACTTCAGAGCTTTGCAATGATGTGTTAAAATAATGGTCTTTCTCCATTATCTCAGACAGTTTAGGACGCTCCACATTTTCCTCCGGACCAGTTCATCTGAAATATGTTGAGAAAGTTTTCTATAGATGTTCCAGGGGGGTATCAATCTTTTCTTTTTCATGTGAAGTCAGGTAAATTGCTGTGTAGATGGTGGTGACAAATGTTAAGTGACTGCATATGGGTAGAAATATCACTAACTAATAATCAGAGCTGGGCACCAAATCGTTAATCCGTTAATCGTAACATAACATTTTCATTAACAATTGAAAGTTTCAAGTTCATTCATTGTCAACCGCTTATCCTGCATACAGGGTTGCGGGGGGCTGGAGCCAATCCCAGCTGACATCAGGCAAATGGCAGGATACACATAGGACAGGCCACCAGTCCATCACAGGGCCACACATAGACAAACAACCAGTCACACACACACCTAAGGACAATGTAGGGTCACCAATTAACCTAGTCCGCATGTCTTTTGGATGGTGGAAGGAAGCTGGAGCACCCGGCGAGAAATCACACAGTCACAGTATGCAACCTCCACACAGAAAGGCTGGGGCAACCAGGGGTTTGAACCCCCGACCTTCTTGCTGTGAGGCGACAGTGTTTACCACTGCACCACCACGCCGCCTTGAATGTTAAAGTTACTTGTGAAAATCATTACTGGACTAATTAACATCCGTAACATTTAATTCCCATGAACTCAAGTCCACTAACCAAAAACCTCAAATATGCTTTTAAAACCCTATAGAGTCTAAGCCATTTGTTGCTTCAGTCCGGCATGGGGGTGTCAAAAATGTATTTCTTTGCAGTAAGATCACATGGCTTCAGTATAAGGGTCAAGAGTGAAAACAACACTCAGGAATCCTCGTATTACTTGCAGATATATATATGTTCTAAACATGATCTGTGATCGACTATCAAAGAATGGATCCATGAAACGGATTGGCTATTCATTGTAATGTTGGGGCGAGCCCTTACAAATATTTCATAACTTCAGCGTCACTTTACATTGCCTTGCCTTGAAGGAATAGGATTAATGTAATAGGACAATCTAAAAGCAGAAAAAAATGAGTTTCTAGCATGTACAGTTATTCTTTTCATAATGTAAATTAACCTTAGCTTTTATTGCTATCTTCCTTTACATTTTGTATTTAACTGTTTAATGGTCTACGAAGTTAACTTTTTGATACATTGTACCCAGCTATGCTAATAATCCAACATTCATTAATAAAATGTATATTAATGAATGCTGGACCATAGCATGTCTGATTCGGTCATGCACAAAAGAGCAATTTTTAGTAAAACATAATGACATGTTTTTAGGACCGACAAGCATTTGTGAATTAAGTCATATAAAGCTGATCATGGCATCAATTAACATAATTCAGTTTATTTGGAATAAATTCAGATGCAAGGATGCCATGTCTGATAGAGGACATATTGTCCTCATTTACAATAGACTATTAGGCTATTGAACTGGATTTCATTAAAGTGATGAAGAATGCATTCCCTATATTTCAAGTCATTCCATTTGTTATCACATAGTGTTTCATACCTCATAGTTATTAATCAAATCCAACACTTCTAATTTAACAGTCCAATCTAATGTAGAAATGAACACCTAAAGCGTACACGTTAACCAAAAACCAACACTCACACTTTTACATGATTTATTTAGTACTCTCCATGGCCAGACATTTCTGTGTGTGTTTTGGTATCCAATAGACATTTGCCTGTAGAAAGCCATCCTATACATGCATGTACAATAGTATTGAAACATATTGGATAATTGATCCCTTTAGAGGATACACATACTGTAACATATCCAAACACTAATTAACCGAATAACAGGAATTGTTCTATGTTCCTGGAGGATTAATCTCTCTGGTTTTGTTCCCTTACAGTGAGCTTATAAGAAAAACAAACTTTTTTGAAGTAGATCTAAAATTCCCTATGGAAAAAATCAGTGGTGTAATAATGCTAAGAACAGCTTTTCAACTCAGACTAATCTCCATCAGAAATAAATCAGATGAGTATTGTTTCATCTGCCAACTTCAGGACCTTGACAGAGTGGTCACTGGAGGTGCAGCTGTTGGTGTATGGGGGAAGAGTAAGGGGGACAGGACGCAGCTTTGATGGGAGCCGGTGCTGACGGTCAGGGGGTCAGAAAGGTGGTTCCCCAGCCTCAAGTGTTGCCTCCTGTTGGACAGAAAAGCTGTGATCCACCTGCATGTGGACTTGGGCACTCCCAGTTGGGATTGTTTGTCTTGGAGTAATGGTGGTGAATGCGGAACTGAAGTCAACAAACATGACCCTGGCAGAGGTTTCAGGGGTGTCCAGATGCTGGAGCATGAAATGAATAACAATGTTGATCGTGTCATCCACAGAGCTATTGGTTCTGTAGGCAAACAGCATTGGGTCTAGGAGACGGTCGGTGATCGTCTTTAGGTGATACAGCACAAGGCACTCAAATGACTTCATGACCTGTCTGTAGTTGTTAATTCCTGTGATCCTTGGTATCTTGGAGACTGGGATGATGAAGGAGCACTTGAAACAGACTGGGATGCAGCATGTCTCTAGTGAGGTGATCAAGTTGTCAGTACACACAGCAGAAAGCTTATCTGTACAGTGCTTTAGGGTGGATGGGGAGACACTGTCAGGCCCAGCTGCTTTTCTGGGGATCTGTCTCTAAAAATTGTCTGTCAACGTCCACCTCCAGGATCCAAAGTTCCATTGTAGTTGCAGAGGTAGGGATCGATCAATCACATTTTTCACAAAACACCCATTTCAACAGTAGTGTTGAACCTCAGTGGCTAAGAAAAACTCCCTTTTGGAAGAAACATAGAGAGGAACCAGGCTCAGAGGGGTGACCAGTCCTCTTCTGGCTGTGCCGGGTGAACATTTTAAGAGTCCAAATTGTAATAGTTAATCGATGGATGTAGGACCAGAGTCTATTTAAACCTAGTCCAGATCGGAGACATGACCAGATGGACAAGGACAGGGACAGACAGGGGCAGGGGGGTTCAGCAGAGTGGCAGCTGAAATCATCAGGTATAGTCCTCCAACACAAACAGGAGGACTTTGGACAGGGACTGCAACGAGTCAAGCCTGGTACTCCGCAGGTGTGTGTCCTAGACCTCATGTCCACCTAAGTTTAAAACTACTGAAGACAGGGAAATGTTGACCTTACTCCCTCAGTACAATAATATAGCAGCGTAGGACCTTGGGGCTGAGACAAGGGTCCAGTTACACTGTGGCCCTATCTGCGGGAGGCCCCGGACAGGGCCCAACAGGCAGGAAATCTATCCACCCACATTGCCAAGCATCAACCAAAGGGACACCCACCCACCGCAACCATCCTGAATGTCAGACAAGTATTGCCAGCAGAGTACAGCCCAATTGCACCATTGAGCAACATAGAGACAACTACAAGCCTGTTACTCCACACCCAAATGGCAGTGGAGGGAGGGCATCCCAGTGGTGATGAGAGCCCACCTGGCAAGACAGCAAGGGTGGACAGTATCAGGCCTTTCTGGTCACCTTCATGCCCCTGGGCCAGACTACACTTAAGCATAGACCAGGCTATGATTAAGTGTAGATGCTTGAAAGTTTGCACTGAGTCTGCATTTCTAATTGTAATTGGCAAATCATTGCAAAGTAGTGGAGCTCTTTGGGGAAAGGCCCTGCATCTGTCTGTGTATTTAGAAATTGTAGGTACAATTTAAAGGCCTGCATCTTGCGATCTAAGGTTACATGCAGGTATATATGGCTGGATCATTACAGCTAGATAAGTAGGAGCAAGTCCATCTATTGATTTATAATTTAGCAAATAAACATTAAAATCAGCCCTGACCCTAACAGGCAACCAGTGTAAAGAGGCTTGTACTAAAGTAATGTGTTCAATTTTTTCTGTTATAGTTAGGATTCTAGCGGCAGTGTGCAGCATTAATTGAAGTTTATTTACTGAATTATCAGGATAACCAGAAAAAAGAGTGTTGTAGTAATCAAATCTTGAAGTAACAAAAGCATGAATTAGTTTTTCTGCATCAGTTTTTGATGGAAATTTTCAGAAATGTTTCGCAGAAGAAAATAAGCTTGCGATATATTTTCTATGTTCATCAAAGGAGAGATCAGGGTCGAAGGTAACGCAGAGATTCCTTACAGTTTTTTGGGATACGACCATGCAGCTTTGTTTCTTGGGTTCTAAAATTAGCATTTCTTTTTTTATGGAGTTTAAAAGCAAGAAGTTCTCTGTCACCCACTTCCTAATATCAGAAACACATGCTTCCAAAGTAGTACATTTTGGGGTTTCTCCATGCTTCATCGAAATGTATAACTGTGTGTCATCTGCATAGCAGTGAAAATTGATATCACCACGGGCATCATAAATAGTGAGAACAATAAAAGGCCCAGAACCGAGCCTTGAGGAACACCAAAACATTATTTTGGATTTGTCAGAGGATATACCATCCACACGTATGAACTGATACCTTTCAGAAAAATAAGATTTAAACCAGGCTAGAACATTCCCACATAGCCCAATATGTGTTTCCAGTCTCTCTAAGAGAAGGGAGTGGTCAACAGTGTCAAAAGCAGCACTAAGATCAAGAAACAACAGGACGGATGCAGAACCTTGGTCTGAGGCCATTCGAAGGTAATTTGTTACCTTCACGAGTGCAGTCCCAGTACTATGATGGGGTCTGAAACCGGACTGGAGCAATTCATAAATGTCATTTGTCTTCTGGAAGGCAATTAGTTGTTTGGAAACACATTTTTCTAAGATTTTTGAGAGGAATGGGAGGTTCGATATTGGTCTACGGTTGTTTTATGTGTCTGGATCCAGATTAGATTTTTTTAGAAGAGGCTTAATTTCTGCAATTTTTTGTGAGTTTGGTACACATCTGGAGGAATAGGAGCAATTTATTATGTTCAACATTGCCTGACCTAGCACAGAAAATTGCTCCTTAAGTAATTCTGTTGGAATTGGGAACTCATTACAAATGTAGTGAATGTGTCGAGTGATACAGGATCAAAAAGTTCCAGTGTCCCCATTGACACCTGGTCAGGGAGGTTCAGGACATTCTAGGACAACTAGGATTTTGGGGACTGTAATTATTTAAGGAGAAGACAGTCATTTATTTTCTATTGGTGATGACCTTTTCATCAAAGAAGATCATGTGTTCATTACAGCTAAAGTAAAGACCCACTTCACTTGTTGAGAGTTGTTTTTTAGTTAACTTTGCAACTGTATCAAAGAGAAATCTTGGATTGTTTTTGTTCACCTCAATCAGGTTGGAGAAATACACTGAGTAGATGTGAGTGTTTTTTGGTATTTTAGTGTGCAGGCTATGCGGTAGTCTGAATACTTCCCACTTTGTGGAGCGCCACTTTCACTCCAATTTTCTGGAGGCTTGCTTGAGTGCTCTAATATTGTCTGTGTACCAGGAAGCTAGTTTATTTTTGCGTATTTCTTTTGTTTTTAGTGGTGCAACCATATCTAAAGTATTTCGCAGTGTTAAGATCTTGGATTAGATCATTTGCAGATTTATTTTCTTTGTCACTGATGAGCAAGCTTGGAAGAATATCAAGAAATCAATTTGTAGTCCAAGAATTTATAGTATGGCTTTTGAAACTCATTGTTTGCGGAGCGAGTGGATTTCTTGTTTTAACAGAAAATGTAATAAGACAGTGATCCAATATTCCAGGATTTTGGGTGGAAATGATTAGATAAAATATCTATTTCTCGTACCAGGACTAAATCTAAGGTATGATTATGGCTGTGTGTTGGACCTGAGACATGTTGGATATACCCATTAAGTCAGTCATGGCTTGAAAGGCATTTTGACTTTTCCATATGAATATTGAAATAGCCAAAAATGTGAATACTATCTGCCATGACTACAAGGACAGACAAGAATTCTGTAAACTTGTTGAGGAACATTGTATGTATGGCCCAGGCGGCCTGTAAATAGTAGCTATGTAAAAACATTTATCAGCCTGGTTAACTTTCATGAATGCAACCTCAAAAGAATGAAATCCAGTGATGTGTTTAAGACTACATTTTTATTTACTGTCATAGATATTAGCAACACCCCCTCCTTTTCGGGAGGCACTGGGGATGTGATTACTAGTATAGCGAGGAGGAGGGGCCTCATTTAGAGCAGTAAATTCATCAGGCTTTAGCCATGTTTCACACAAGCCAATAACATCAAGTTTATGTTCAGAGATCAATTCATTAACTGCAATTGCCTTTGGAGCAACGGATCTAATATTTAGGAGTCCTATTTTGAGGTGCGAGGTAATACAGTCATTTTTATTTGGTGGAGGAAGGTTTTATCTTAATAAGGTTGCTATACATGCCAGCTTTAGACTTCGCTAGCACCAACCCCAGATTTGCGGCTACGTTGATGTTGCTGCCCCCTGGTAAACAGTGTATGATTGCTGGCTGATTGGAATGGTTGATTGTGAATGGGCCCCCAATGGTGGGGGGTTGGTGTTGATAGCTGGACACACAGGGAGAAGGTATGTTGTCAGGAGTGACCTTTTGTCTTTAAAATCTGCAGTAGAACTCATTCAGGTCATTGGCATTAATGGTGTGAAGGGATTTAGGCATGTAATTGGTAATCTGTTTGAAGCCTATCCAAACAAAAGAGACTTGACACCTGTTTTAATTTCTCTCCTTACAGGCGCTTGGCTTCCCTCACTGCCTTACCAACGCAGTATTTAGCCTCTCTGTATCTGTCTCTGTCCCCACTCCTGAACACCTCCTCTTTTTCCATATGCAGCTGTCTGGGTTTAGCTGTGAACCACGGATTGTCATAGTTGTAACTCACCCTTGTCCGTGTTGGTATGCAGCTGTACTAACAGAAACTGATGTATAATGTCACAGCATCAGTGTACTCATCCAGACCATTAGTGGTAGAACACAAAATGTCCCAATCAGTGACATGCACGCAGATCATGTTGCTTCACTGCCTCACTTCTTTAACCTTCACACAACAGGCTTGGAAAGTTTTAGTTTTTGCCTGTATGTGGATCATGAAGTGGTCTGAGAGTCCTAGAGCAGCATTGTTGATTATAGTGTAGCAGTGATCCAAGTGTTTGCCTCGCTGGATGGGATCTTAATAACATATTTCAGGAGTTTGAGGCTTAGGGTTCCTTTGTTGAAGTCACCAAGAACAATAACTAAGGAGTCCGGGTATGACTGCTCCACCCCAAGAATCTGTTCAACCAGCTGCCATTGTACTGTGCACGTTGGCTTACGGTGGAATGTAAACACTGGCCAGCAAAAATTATGAGAGTTCCCAAGTAGAAAGGTTTGCAGTTGATAAAAAAAAACTGTAGTAAGACATTAGGCATTGGCGTGATAGACATTGGTTTGATCAGCTATTCTACCAAACAATCATCTACCACAACCTGTTACCCACTATGTATTTTGTACACCCATGCACCAAACGCTACATTGTAACATTGTCGTTGGACAGCTGTGTGAGCATACAGCACAGCTGAGGTGTCTTGCTAGCACTGACTCACAGCATAACAAGGCAGTTCTTACTCTATTAAAACTTGTTTAGTATGATTTTTTAAAGTCTTGTAAGCATTTACCTGGATGTATGAAGTTGCTGGAAGTAACTGGATTGTTAATGTACGTGATCAAGTTTCAGAATTGCCAGTCCATGATTCCACACTGCGTTGTATATTGAGCTGTGAAAATCAAATAATTACATATGTTTACTGTAGACAGAATTGTACAGTACCTCAATGAAGGCCAACTTCAGATGGACGGTGTTCCAGGATCGAGGGATGAAGCCAAGGGATGAAGTTAGGCATTGTCTAACACTGGTGTGATTCTTTTTGCTAGCCACTGTTGCCTGCCCTTTGGGGTTTCAGGCTGTGTTTCATAAAAGCAGCTTGTGACAACTGCTGATGTAAAAATAGCTTTGAGAAATAAAATGTATTGATTATTAAAAAATTGCACCTAAAATAACGTCACATTTAAGAGGGCTAATAGATTATTAAAATATTTATAAAAGGCAGTTAAAACAAACCTAAAACCTAGATTTAAGTGGTCAACGTTGAAGCAAATCAAAGATTTAAACAAATAGCTACAGTAGCTTGCAGTCTATACCCTGCTCATTGCACTACTGTCTCACCAGTCTTACTACGGTGTTGAGGATTTATGTAATTGTCCCCTCCAAACTTGATCTCAGATTTTGCCCCTGCCTATAGGCCACATTATGACTAGCTTTTGCTTAGTGCCCAATTAGTTTTTTTTCCATTATCAAACATCATGGTTCATGTGTTTCCACTGTTTGTATTGTATTGTTTCTCTTAAATGTCCTCCCTAAGACTGAATCAATGCATAGCTATTTTAACTGGTCTGAATAGTGTCTACAGTTAAAACATGTAGCAGAAAAGGCTTTGGCATTAGACAATTTAGACACACAGTGTCTATTGTCTGGCATTCGTTGTTAGACTACTAATAATTATTTTCCCAACCAGCAAATGTTATGTTCTCTAATGTCTCCAATTTGTAACAAAAAAGAAAAATGCAATGTTAGGTCTTTCAACTCAAGACACTGCCACTGAAAATTAACACCCAGGCAACCAAGATGCCTATCATTTAATTTATCTTTCTCAGTGTAAAATATACCAGTAGAAATCAATAATTATATACACGATGTGTGTGTGTGTGTGTGTGTGTATGTGTGTGTGTGTGTATATGTGAGAGAGAGATGGTCTTATTTCAGCAGGAGTTGATAACGGAGCCGGAAGACAGAGAAGTCGAGAATTCATTCTCCACCCTTTCAAGATTCAGCAAAATGAATACTGACTCTGCCATCAACCATCACATGCTATTCCATTTCTTTTCACTGAGCAAGTTATTTCAATGTATTTGCTTAAAGGAAAGGCTCGATTGCTGCTTGAGTTTTATTAATTTAGTGATATGATGGAAATGATTACACCCCAATTTGAAATATGCCTCCCTCCAGGGTATGTTAAGGGGAAATCTGCAGAGAGGGAAAAACATAATTACAAATGTCAGACGTTGCCTTTAAATGTGTATTGATTTATTCTTTGCGTATTTAATGTATATTTATTTTTAGATCAGACTTCAACTTATCTTAAAAGGTTTTTTCCAGGCTCTTTTATCAAAAGGAAAGTTCACATTCTGATATAAAAAAAGTATTCTTTTTCTGCTGTGAGAGAAGGAACTCTGGTTGAATTTGTCTATTTGGTCAGCTGGTATAACCCTTATCTGATATTGTGGACCCATCCTGAGTGAGTGATGGTGGACTGTAGATTGTCTCTTCTGGCTATAGAATGGAGCTACATTCAATAAGATACAACATTTGTTTATCCTCAAATAGCTGAAACCTCTGGAAGGTACAATCACTATTGTGTGATTGTATCTAAGGACACTTTTTTATGGCAGTGGGGGATTTAAACATGTTTGGCACATGTTGCATGTAGAAAACAATATCCCTATCATATTGGTTTGAAACAAAACATACAACCCTCACAGTAGCCAGATGCGTATTGCAAGCAACTCCATAGAGTATGCTGATTCTCTCATAATTGAAGGTCAGTTTCTCTTGATGGTTTTGATGTCTGTACATCATGATCCTTCACGATATATGGTGTGATAAATATCAATATATTTAGTTCTTTCATAAAATATTTATTCAACTTTGTGCAAAATCATCTTTGAACCTTTGAATGGTGAACTAACAACAATTCGCTAGAAAAGTTCAGTATTGTAGTTACTATACCTTAACACAACTGTAATCTTGTTTTTTTGATTGAACGTCTTGGATCTGCATGGAAAGTCGAGGAAATACATATGTCTTAACCTATTCAACTTAAATTTGTAATGTTGGAGTATGTAATAACTTGTCATTATCATGATTTAACATGGTTAGTCAACACACCTATAATCTTGCTTTAGTTGATTTGACTTCAGTGAGCATAGAACAAGCTGAACAAGCTGATTAACTCATTGTTCTTTGCTAACTGAACTTGATTTAATATTTTTAGAAATATCAACTTAATTTTATTTGTGAAATCAACATATTTTGCACATTTAGTTGACTTGTCAGAATTATTGGGGGGGGGGAGATATAATACAAATTGTAGTAGAACAAAGTCTCTGTCACACTTTATGTACATCAGCTTTTCCAGTTTGTTTTTGAAAAAAAATCATGTTTGATTCTGTTTAAGGTGTAACGTGCTCTGCTTGGAATCATGCTCATTAATCAGAATGAATTGTGTTGTCTGTCCAAAGAGGTTTCACCTGGGATGACAGAGCTGATAATTAGAAGCTTTTGGTTAACTTCTATAGAAGGTATGAAACATGTTACTTTGCCTCACATTTGTTTTGCTCAACGTATATTTGCCCTCCCTAGCCTTGACTGGAATGCGGTGGCTCATTTGTCAATTCACACTTTTTCTTGCCCTTGCAATACTTTTGTGTTGTTCTAGGAGTGTAACATTTTTATATAAGTGATTGTTTAATTGTTCTCTCCTGGATTTCTTTGATTATGTTTTCTCTTTGGACCATTGCTGTATTTAAATGTTCACTTTTAACTAAGCACATGTTGCACTACTAAGCATACACAGGACATCCAAGGTTACACTGAAAAGATGATGCATATTAACTTATGCATGTGCAGACCTTTACAATCTTTCTGAAATGGAGAGGCCATACTGACTATGGAATACACAACCTCAACAGAATAAACCAGGGAAGAGTTAAGCAGCATCCCCTCTGATCACCAAATGTCATTAGCTCATTTACACCTCTCATCCTGTGGAGAAGCTAAAAGAGGCAGTTATTACTCCATCCTCTTATGTGGAGTAGAGAGGGAGGAGTGGGGAGGTAATGGCACAGATAGATTGAGGTGAGCGCTCCCATTCAAGCGCTGCTGAATCTTTGACCACATCACTATTGATTTTGTCACCCGATAGTGGTTGCCAGAAAACTGATAGATTGTGAAGGATACACTTCATTAACTTTGACTGTTCTCCTCTGTCTGCCTCTTCAATCTCTCTCCTTTTCCCAAGCCCTGTCAATACACACACTATCCTCACACAACTAGAGCCAGTTTGTCTTCCGGTCCACATTCTCTGTATTCTCACCCCTCTCAGACAGGTTAAGAGATAGATAAGTCATGGTGTGGATGCAAAAAAACATGTGGATGAGCTAGACTTTGGCTATGCCTCACATAAATGTGAGTGCAACATTGACCACACAACTCGACCACATACTGTAGCCTCACAGACAATTACTGATGGTCTACAACAAGACATGTACAATCATATGAAACAAGTAGGGATGTAATGATTACATGATAATTACATACAAAGATTACATCCACATAGCAATCCCCTGTTGAGAGAGTCAAATCCAGCAAGAAATACGATTTCTCCCTAAAATTTTGGAGTTAAAATGTATTGAAGTAATGGACATGATGGTTTTGACCTTGTCCCATGACCAGTGTAAGCACCATAATGTCAAAAACAACATTTTACAGCAGAAATTAGGTTATTTTCTGCATGCGCATTCTTTTATTGACACCAACCTCATTAATTGTGTTTGTGTTTAATCTGACCACAGCACCTGGGTGATCTCAGTACAGTCTCTTATTGCAACCCATCCAAATAGGCTACTGGAATGGAGGTGAAGCCTAATTATAGCTGTTATATTAAAATATACAGTATAGAATATTGTACGCAAGATAGTTCTCCCATATTTCTTAGCATAAAAGTTACACATATACAAACTCGTTTAAAAAAATACAAACAATGCATAATATGCTAATTAAAAGAGAATGCAATTATGTGCAAATCATGTATCCCTATATTTAATTGAAAGAACTACAAAGACAACGTAATAATTGTTGAAACTGAGAAATGCTGTTGTTTTTGGAAATACATGCCCAGTTTGAATTTGATGCCAGCAACATGTTTCAAATAAGTTGGGCAGTCTTGTTTACCACGTTGTTGAATCACCTCTTGTAAGCGTATAGTTCTGAATGTGAAATGTATTCCCATTCCTGCTTGATGAAGTATTTCAGCTGCTCAACAGTTTGAGGTCACCTTTGTCATATTTGACATTTCACAATGCGCCAAATGTTTTCAATGGGTGACAGGTCTGGACTGCATGCAGGGCAGTTTCATACCCAGACTCATCTTAAATGAGATTGGGACTGCGCAGTTTTATACCAGCTGGTGTAGCCCTCTCCATTCTCACTTCTAACAGATCCATCCTCTTTGGAATGATCTTTTAATACCCAACAATATTACTGACTTGTTGCCAACTGACCAAATACATTGTGTGATATTCTACCGGGATTTATTCCTCAGTATTACTTAACTTATCCAGTTTTTTTTTGCCAATTGTTTTTAAATGTGTTGCTGGCATCAAATTCTCAGTGAGCATACAATTTAAGAAACTATAAAATCTCATTTTCAACATTTAA
Source organism: Esox niger (assembly GCA_016801105.1). Taxonomy (NCBI): domain Eukaryota; kingdom Metazoa; phylum Chordata; class Actinopteri; order Esociformes; family Esocidae; genus Esox; species Esox niger. The sequence goes on from JACXGJ010000586.1 coordinate 28,467, forward strand.
AATATTGTCTTCTTTCTATAATCTCTATGGTTTAATAATACTCAGATCGCATTCTTTTTTCTGTTTTACACAGCATCCCAAATTTTCACAACTATGTTACTGTCACGATTGTAGGAGGCAGGACAGAATTGCAGAGGCATGTAAATGAACAGCTCTTAAATCAAAAGACTGACTGACTTTGCTTTGCATTGCGTTGATTTGGCTTTGGCTTTCAGGAACATCAACATGGACAACACACAGCACAGACAAGAACCACCAGGGCATGTGGATCTTAAATAGGGACTTAACAAGGGGTTAACAAGACAGAGGTTAAAGCAATACAATAACAAGACTAAGCTGAACAAAGAAACAGAATAACTAGAACAGAAATGGGACGACTGGCACGGCAGTGTTTTGTTCCTTACTTGGAGATCTGGAAAGATGGTTTGGATCTCTGACAAACCAATTACTGACTCCTGTCAGAGTTAGACAGATTTTGCTTATTTTCTGCCACTAGACAAAATCTATGATGCAGTGTATTCTAATAAAGCACAGTATTCATGTTTTAATTTGACCATAAAACCGAGTACCAAACTTCCAATGACATTTTGTAGTGTAGACTTTTTTCTGGCAATAAGTGCAAACACCTTGTGGGCATTGTGTCTTCTTAGACCAGGTCATTCTATACTAGGCATTATAAATCAGTGATGCATCGCAACAAAGGTTGAAGCCCAACTCCTAAACTCCATCCTTTCCCGAATATAATTTGCATGAAAAACTGGTATGTACATGAAACATGTGTTACTGCATCAACACATATAGTATTAGTATATAGATCCATTACTTATCCATTACTAGAAATTAACCTTTTTAATGGGTATGATGAAAACTGGGCAAAATTTACAAAATGTTTTGGTCTTAGGGTTTGGAACAGGACCAAAACAGGAAGTAACATCTCCCTAGGAATTTTGAGGGTATTTGTTTCATCTCATTCATTTATTTAAAAAAAACTTGGCACCATGTACATTTATCAAGATTTGTAATACAGTGGGGAGAACAAGTATTTGATACACTGCTGATTTTGCAGGTTTTCCTACTTACAAAGCATGTAGAGGGCTGTCATTTTTATCATAGGTACACTTCAACTGTGTGAGACGGAATCTAAAATAAAAATCCCGAAAATCACATTGTATGACTTTTATATAATTAATTTGGATTTTATTGCTTGGCATAAGTATTTGATACATCAGAAAAGCAGAACCTTACATATGGTACAAAAGAACTAATATTTTTCAATTAAAGTGATCATACATGTACTGTAGTTCTTGACCAGGTTTGCACACACTGCAGCAGGGATTTTGGCCAACTCCTATATACTTTCTCCAGATCCTTCAGGTTTCGGGGCTGTTGCTGCGCAACACGGACTTTCAGCTCCCTCCAAAGATATTCTATTGGGTTCAGGTCTGGAGACTGGCCAGGCCACTCCAAGAACTTGAGATGCTTCTTAGGGAGCCACTCCTTAGTTGCCCTGGCTGTGTGTTTCAGGCTGTTGTCATGCTGGAAAACCCAGCAATCTTCAATAATCTTACTGAGGGAAAGAGGTTGTTGGCTAAGATCTTGCAATACATGGCCCCATCCATCCTCCCCTCAATACGGTGCAGTCGTCCTGTCCCCTTTGCAGAAAAGCATCCCCAAAAAATAATGTTCCCACCTCCATGCTTCACGGTTGGGATGGTGTCCTTGGGGTTGTACTTATCCGTCTTCCTCCAAACACAGCGAGTGGAGTTTAGACAAAATATATCTATTTTTGTCTCATCAGACCACATGACCTTCTCCCATTCCTCCTTTGGATCATCCAGGTGGTCATTGGCAAAGTTCAGACAGGCCGGGACATGCGCTGGCTTGAGCAGGGGGACCTTGCGTGCGCTGCAGGATTTTAATCCAAGACGGCATAGTGTGTTACCAATGGTTTTCTTTGAGACTGTGTTCCCAGCTCTCTTCAGGTCATTGACCAGGTCCTGCCGTGTAGATTGACCGTCATCTTGAACTTCTTCCATTTTCTAATAATTGCGCCAACAGTTGTTGCCTTCTCACCAAGCTGCTTGCCTATTGTCCTGTAGCCCATCCCAGCCTTGTGCAGGTCTACAATTTTATCCCTGATGTCCTTACACAGCTCTCTGGTCTTGGCAATTGTGGAGAGGTTGGAGTCTGTTTGATTGAGTGTGTGGACAGGTGTCTTTTATATAGGTAACGAGTTCAAACAGTTGCAGTAAATACAGGTGGAGACCAGGAGGGCTTCTTAAAGAAAAACTAACAGTTCTGTGAGAGCCGGAATTCTTACTGGTTGGTAGGTGATCAAATACGTAAGCCATGTAATAAAATGCAAATTAATTATTAAAAAATCATACAATGTGATTTTCTGGATTTTTGTTTTAGACTCCATCTCTCACCTACATACTTAGTAAGTAGGAAAATCAGCAGTGTATCAAATACTTGTTCTCCCCACTGTACATATTTCAGATCTTGTTGGACCTTCAATGCTCATGCTAATGTAATATTTTGTTGTTCAGCACGCAAACCTTCTTATGGTCAGTTACAAATTTCACTGACTAAAATCTGTCAAACATGATGAAAACCAGCTCAGGGTCCCACAGAGTTACATGCCCCTTTAAGATTGCTATTTGACTCCTGGCTTTCTCCTCACCCTATCATACATTTTGGAGGGAGGTTCTGAAGTTTGTAATATCCTACTGGTCCCGTTCTGACCCAATTTCTAGAATGTTTTTCATACTCTTACATTATGCATGTAATGCCTTCAAAATTATTTTATTACTCTCCTGATCTGTAAATTTCAACAATAAGATCCTGTGGTTATTTTGTCAGCTCTTTATAGACCTTCACTATCGCTGCAGTATACAAACAATTTACTAGAATTATGACGATAATGATATTTTAGTCGATGATTAATTGTCGCGAAAATTATTGTCCATAACAGTGCATTGTAAATAATATTCCACTACTACAGTGTCAGCCAAATAATAATGTAAAATACACGAGATGGACCCGGAGAGGATTTTTCAGATTTTGTGTTTCTTTCTGGAACAAATCTGGCATTTTGCCTCCTCCAAATTATTGGGCTCACCTCTTTCAATTTGTCTTCAAAACAAAATGAGCCCAGAGTGGTGCAGTTGTGTTCAGCTTTGGAATTACCACTAAATCAATGTCGTTAACGTTTGCTGTTCACAAAATGCAATCACAAAGCCATGACAATAACAAAATTCTTATGTAGCAAAACAGGTTTCAAGTTTTAAAAGAAGCAATGGGATGACATATTTTATATCTATACATTTTAATGTGCATTATCCAATTAGGAAATATGGTTGGAAATTACAAAATTTTACTTACACTATAAGTACAAATATTTTTCATTCTCTTTTACAAAAGACTGAAACGTGAAAGTCTTTTATATAATGTTGCGACATTACTATGCATTCTAAACTAGGTTTATACATACAGAAAATGATCAGATGACTAGGTTTAAACATACTGAGAATCATCAGTAAATTATTTGCGCCTACAACTTTCTGCACTATATAGGGAGCTTCTGCTCTCACAAAATATTGTGCTAAAAGATCGTTGTCTATAAAATAATTGCAATCTGGATCAAATAATCAGGCAATTTTGTAATAATTGTGACAGCCCTACAGGTAACCTTTATTGAAATTCTACAGGAACAGCTGATTTTATTTAGGGCTGATCAGAATCAATTTAATGGATGTGAGGTAATGTCAAAATACCATGGTACAGGATTTGGAATGTCTTAGGTTAAATCTAAACACAGATGCAACCCCCATTATAAGGGGTGTGCACACGTAGGCAATGTAAGTTTGTTGTATTTTGTATACATTATCCATTTGTTGATCATTTTATAATTATTATAAGTTCACGTTTCAAGATCTTATGTAAGGTGACACATTATATGATATGTCTTTTGTTCAAGCTGGCTGGTCTTAATATCGAGTGTAATCAGGGTTCTGTTTAATTTCACACTGCTCATTAAATTGGCAAAGCATTAGTATGGGACTAAGATTGAACACTACTGCTCTGTCTGGGACACTCTTCGGGAAGTTACTGGGGTTGCAAACCGTAACAGACATCCAAGTTCAAGCTGTCCAGTGACAAAATTACGTTCAAACTACCTACCTCAGTCCATATGCCTACAACTTTCAAGCAGACTACCCTAGTCCCTCTTCCCAGGAACACAAAACAATCTACTCCTATGACTATTGTCTTGTAACAGATCTGTTGCCATGAAATGCATTGAGAAGCTGGCCATGGTTCACATGACATTGGATGTGAGTCTGAACACTCTGAACATACCAATTTACATAATGCCACAACAGGTAATGCTGAGGCCATCTGCCCCACCACCAGGAAACCACCAGCTTAGACTCAATACTTGGCAACAGAAGCACATCTGCATGCCGATGCAGTGCCTAACACCATGGCACTACACAGCAGGATGTGTGTCTGGGTGTTTTTATCTTATATCTCTGTCTTTCTCTCTGTAAGTCTTTCTCTGTTGGCATATATTTACTTATTGACTGCAAGGTAAATATAAAAAAAAATCTCATTCACAGCAACTTATTGAGAAAAACATCAGCTCTGTGACGTTGATCTTCTTCCAATGACTGAAAGAAAAACTGAAATAATCCTAGGATGACATTTTTACAGTGAAGTGGGTTGCAACATTCTATGACTCATAGTGTCCTAAAATGACCCTACCCAATCTGACACTGCATGTTGTCTTTCGTGTACAGTGTAATTTGGAGGAGAAGACTTCTGTGGTCCATTTCCCTGCACTTGACTCTATTAAACAGGCCAAGTAATGAAAATGTTTTGTGCCTGAGGGGCTCTGCTCCTCTCCTCTCTCCTGGTTTTTCAGTCAAGCCTTGTTTCCTCTTAATAGATTTCCCTTTTCACACACATAGACACACATGAATGAACATTAAGAAACACACGTGGTTCATGGATGGTGCATTGGTCTCAGTTACTACATTGTGGTGTTAAAGCTCAATAAACCCTTGTTGAAAACCGTGGTGTCACTGCTGGACATGACTGGTCACTGCGAGGCTGGTGGACAATACCAAAGCGGCTTAGTGAGGTACTCAATGTCTCAGGGAACATGTTCTGATCTTTCATTCTCCTGAACCCATTGGGGGTTCCTGCGGTAAGACCACAAACTGTCTGCATGTAATCAAATTGAGAGAATTAGGTCAGTTTTAATAAATAATTAAAACAAAGAACATTTGCACATCAATTCAAACATTTGGGTAAATCCACATACTGTTAGGTTCTGTTGTGTTCTGTTTGGTTTTTGCTTTTCTTCTAGAACGTAGCCTGTCTGTTCATTTTGTTTATCCTTTGTTCTTGTACCCAGCCTGTCCTTGTCATTATCACTTTCACCTGTCTTGTTTGCCCCCTTGTTATGTTCCTGTTTAAGTTCCTCCTGCCCTTGTGTGTTTTGTCAGTTGTTGTTGTATGCTATGTTTGTCATGGTTCATCAAGCCTTTTAAAAAAATACCTGTTTGTTCCACCACCTCTGTGCCTGTGTCTTGCAACCTCCTTGGATTGTGACACATACATACAATTAATGCATGCAAGGACACGCATGCACAAAAACACATTTTGTTCACAGTGACATAAATTGATAAGATCCTGAGCAAGTCGTTATTTATGTTGGTTGAGTTGTTTGAGCGATGTAACAGTTGCTTATTACAATCTGCATCACCAGCATTCTGGCACAGACGTAACCACTGAACAATCAATCATAAAAAAATATTTAATATAGCCCTTTTTACATCAGCAGTTGTCACAAAGAGCTTTTACAAAACACCCGGCCGTAAACCCCAAGAAGCAAATACACAGTAGTGTTGAATTTCAGTGGCTATGAGAAACCTAGAGAGGAGTCCAAAGTCTATTTAAACCAAGTCCATATCGAAAACATGACCAGATGGACAAGGACAACCAAGGGGGGGGTTCAGCAAAGTGGCAGCTGAAATGATCACATATGGTCTTGATCTGCAACACAACCAGGAGGACTTTGGACAGGGACAGCAATGAGACAAGCCTGGTACTCCACAGGTGCAGGCCAAGACCTAATGGCCTCCTAAGGTTAAAACGGCAAGAGACAGGGAACATTTTGAAAATGCATTCCTTAGATCTACAAGGATTTATAGTGGAGAAGTAAAACTGACCTTACTCTCCCAGCACAATAATATAGCAACGTAAGAAATTGGGGCTGAGACTGGGTGTCCAATGACACTGTGGCCCTATCCGGGGGAGGCCCTGGACAGGGCCCAACAGGCAGGAAATCAATCCACCCACATTGCCAAGCATCAACCAAAGGGACACTGACCAACTGCAACCATCCTGAATGACAAAAACTAGCCAGTGACTCCGCCCCCAAATGGCATTGAAGGGAGGGCATCCGAATGGCGATGAGAGCCCACCTGGCAGGACAGCAAGTGTGGACAGTATCAGGCCTTTCTGGTCACCTTCCCGCCCCTGGACCAGACTACACTTAATCATATAGTGAACACTAATCACTATCTGCTTTAGGAACTGTTACAAACAGCTTTGTGTTCTCACAATAGGAAAAACTGATGGATCTCCCTTTTTAGAGGCAAAGATTTGTTTCAATACTTGAGAAGACTTCAATGAAGGTGTTTTGTTTATCAGAAATCATTTCCACATTTTGCTTGGTGTGATATATTGTTCTGGGAACATCAAAAGCTTGCATTAGAAACAATAGGCTACCCTTGTTGGCACACACATACACACACACACACACACACACACACACACAAAGGTGTGTTTGATGAAGATCGCCTGTGAAACTGAGCTGCCTATTTGTTCGAAGGCCTTTTGCTTTACTTGCATTGTGTGTATCCATTGGAGAGGAGACCATGACAAAACACATAGAAAGAAATGTTAGTCATTCATGGGAAATTCAATAGAATCTAATACAATTTCCAGTCTAGCATGACTTTCTATGTTCCTTTGCATGTTCCTATACATTTCTACCTATACTGAGGACTTGAAGTAGTAGGATGAGTGATGGATGAGGAATTTAAACCAAATCCATTTGAGTGTTAATATTTCATTCTTTAATTAAACGTGAATGTGTTCATCCATCATAGCTTCAATGGGATGGATAGATGACCAGAAACTAAATTGATGGATAGCTGATGTATAATTTATGTACATGTATTTATTTTTGATTGCTTTGACATTTAAATCAAATGTGGCAGTGTCCTTTCCATTTCTGAATGATCAATATGCACAGCTTTCTTAGGGTTCTAATTTCATCTTATTTTTGTTAACATTATTAACCTATTGACATCAGACATCTCATATTGAAAGACAAATTCTAAATTCTCTGAGGCTGTTGCTCCCATCTCAGCAGACCTTTTGTAACTTGTTTTAAACAGGTTTTGCACAAGGTCCTTCAAATGCTTATTTGAACTTGGGTATCAGAAATGTTTATATTGGAATACCTGGAAAATCACCCTTATTTAAAGTACTTGAAAAGTTATTGAAATTAATATACATCTTATATCTGAGCACAATTTTCCCCTTGTTTACTTTAAAAAATTCTGATCTGAGTACGATTATGATGTGCATGCTGCTTTTTCTCAAAAACAGTCACTTGTCTCTGACTGTAGATCTCCCTGCCTCACTGCAGCGATATTTCAGTCAAAATGCCGGATAAGGTAAATGAATAGTTGGTTGACTATTACTTTTAACTTTGGTGTGCAACTTTCAAAAATACCTCTAAATCCAAACCCAAGTATCCAATCGTTGTTTTTAAAGTATTCCATTCAGCTCATTTCAAAATCACTGTAGATGAGAGATTGTAATTGATGCTGTTGATATAAATTGTTTAAATTAGAAAATATAAAATGATACTTGGTACAAGGAATATTCTGGAAAATAAGAAAATTGTCTCTAAAAGTGTTTGAAAGTCCTTGATTTTGATTTCATCAATTCTATATGAACCCTGTTTAAAAGCGTGTAGTGTTGCATTAGACAAAAACAGAGTGTGTTAAACTTAATATTTATGGAAAAGGCATAGATGCCTATTGTATTCAAATGCAGCCGTGCAAAACATCAGTCTTTTCGATCACCATTCATTCACTCCAGCTTTTAGAAACTTAAAGCATCCTCTTATCGAAATAGAAAATCTATTACCCGAGAATCCATTAGAAAAAAGCTCTCAACGTGGCCAAAAACTGATGAGCTTGCCCATATTAAAGAGTAGAGCTGCCAGTGAAGCAGAAAAGCCTGCAGAAATCCTTCTGTGCTGAGAGTCATCTTATTAAAAAGGTGATTATTTTCAAAACCCATAGCTTGATCTACTTTTCTTATTACTTTCTCATTAAAGATGCATCGTCATATTGACACCAATGCTGTTCACACACATTGGGCTCCATTTTCAACTGCCGTTCAGATAGTGCTAGGGTCAAACATTGGTTTGGTGGCAGCACACTACAAATTTGTCACAGGAACCTAACGCACCAACAGAGTTTTCCAATGTTATGCACATCACCATCACATGAGCAGTAATTCAGAAATGTCATTTGCAACTGTCAGCTAACCTAGCTAACGAAGCTGGCCTGGCCAGTCAAACTTAATATGAAAGCTCACTGCTAATCCCTGAGCCAACAATAAGAAAAACTCTGTTGTCCTGTCCCTGCAAGACATTTAACTGTAATTGCACTCTGATCATTAATGCAAATGTGTTCTTAGTGTACTAACCAGGTACAACAAAATAAGGTTAGGGATTCTGCTAACGAATGCAGCACACAAACTTTTTAGCAGTTAGTGAGTTAGAACAAAGCAGCTGCCTCCTGCCTTGATTGAGACAAGATTTAGTTAATGACTTTAACAAGATTTAGTAAATGTATTTCACTTGAATGGCATTTGTTTCATGTGATTAAAAACCAAGCCCATCTAGGCTACTTTATATTAGGGCTACAACTGCTTTAATAAAGGCTGGTTTAGAAGCAATGTCATGTCTTTTGGTACCTGCCAAGTTTATATGTTACATGCATTCATTTTGGTTTTGGTCACATGGTGAAATTGTCAATACTTTTAAGTGTACTTAGAGAATATATACATTTAATTATTACATTTTTTATTGGAATTAGAATGCTTATTGAAATCATTTGGCATGTCAGTGCTCAGCCGTAATGCAATTCATGGTTGGTCTAGCCCCTATATTAGTGTGAATGCTGTTCAAATGGAAGGCAATTTATTAGAACAAACTATGACTGAATATTACTATCACTATCGGTAGTAAGGAATACATTAAATACACACAATGAAACAACTGCATTATTTTGCCATGAGGCAATAAATGGTCAGTGAGGGGTCAAGCTTTGGCACACCAATAAATTACAGTCCCCTCCAAAGGTATTGGAACGGTAAGGCAAATTCCTTTGTTTTTGTTGTTCAATGAAGACATTTGGGTTTAAGATCAAAAGGTGAGTAGGAGACAAGATTTAAGAATTTCAGCTTTCATTTCCTGGTAACAAAAAAATGAATTTGCCTTGCTGTTCCAATACTTTTGGAGGGGACTGTATTTATTGATGAAAACCTAACCATATTGTACAAACACCAACACTACGCTCATCATTCCCGATTGTGAAAACAATATTTCTGACACACCTTCGAATCAGTAGACTATCAGAAGTTGCATATTTTGCCAAACACCTACAAAGGCTTACTGAATGTAAACTTATGGACGCACACACGCACACAAGTGCACGCTATTCCTGAAACATATGTTATTTCACTGCTCCCTTGGGGCACATTCAATCGATCACACATTAGATAGTCATCAAAAAGAGAATAATGAGAAAAATCATGTGGCTGATTCCACATCCACGTCTCTGGAATAATGTCTCCTCACTGACCGTGACATACGCTGTATTCACTGCTCTTTCAATTTTCTGATGAATAACCACACTTTTTGTTTTCACCAGACCTATAACAAATTCTATAAAAGTGCCTTTGCGTTGGACTGGTGTTTTATGTACTGTAGCAATAAATCAAATCTAAAAAGAGTTATTTTAAGACCTTTTTTAACATACAATTGTTTATAATAAATAATAATGGACCATATTTTAGACAGAAATAATTTCAATGTAGGGAGTCATATATCTGTAAAATTCTTAACATCACAATACTGCCACTTTTACAAATATGATATTTTTCTCCTAATGGAAATTTGGTTTATTAACACCATCAATCATAGCTGTCAAAATAAGATGTGACAGACACATTCTAACTAGATGCTGCAGATATCACAGACTGATTGACAGCGCAGCTAGCCAAGCAGAAGTGCTCATTCCCCTGCTCAGATGTTGTCATTTAGCCTCACTTTAGGCCCTGCCCAACCTGCCATGCCCAGTCACATAGTGCCCTGCCTGGCCTTTAAAACTCAAATAGAAAATGGGTCTCCTGTTTTAATGATCTGAGCAGAGCTACTGGAATTATCATCATCACGAACAGACACATGATTCAATCCTGAAAATGCACAATGCTTGTCGGGCATAAATGAGACAAGCAGTCAATGGGAATGGTCATGTAGCCATTCCCATAGATACAATCAAACTACATTTCATTAAAATATCAAGAGCCTGGCTATTGGGTCGCAAATCATTTCAGATCTGCTTAGGCGACTGTTGGCCAAAGCCATGCTGATATTTGGATCCATAAGTTGGCCATCTTGGAATTAAGAGACTTTACTTACTGTTAGACTTCTCACATTGACATTGGGATTGCTGCCATCTGCATTTTTCATGCCATGCCCATGGAAATTCAAATAAGCTAAAGCCATCTGTGGTGTCAAAATGTCTGGTGCTCAACAGAGGGTCCCTCAAATACAACAGGTAATGAAGATCACATCCATAAAAAATTATGCCGTTTTTTGACATTTTTTGGTAATAATGTGCTCAGGAGTTTCACTTACAATAGCAAAATTTCAATGTCACACAGACATTTTTGAAACCTTTTAGAATCCAATGTAACAATTTCACTCAACCGCCATGAGAGAACTCAGTAGGATCCTGGGTAATAATATACCTGCAAGGATGCCTTCCCTTGAGAGTTGCCATAGAAACAGCAGAACCACGCTTGCAGACATTTGTGATGGTCACCTGAAACTGCCCTCCAGACACGATCTTCCCCATTCATTTTTCCGCTGTGTCTGCCTCCATCACTGCACAGTCTGAAGTTCAACTATCAAACACTAATCTAGAATGTGAAGGTCACATCAGACCTCATCTTGTTCCCAGACAAATGTGTGGATGGTCTGGTGGAACAATGCATCAAACTGTGAGAACCTCTTGGCTAGGATATAAAATAAACATGTAAATATGGCACTACAGTGTATTTCTAACTATGTTGGTATAATGATGCCTTTAGATAACTAGGTACAGGAGTCAGTTCCTTAAAACAATCCTACTAGAAGATAATCGACAATCACTTTGTCACTATACATCGGCTGGTCCACTATGAATTTGGTACTGTACTGGGCTGAATCAGAAACTCAATCTCAACGATTAAGCTTATACAGTCACTCAATGTTAAAAGAGCTATTTTGTACTGAATGTTTACAAAATAAGTAATAAAATGACAACCATATATTTGCAGTAAAAGCAAGGAGAAAAACAGTGCTAATTTGTGCTCAGGTGTTTAACTTCACAATTGTAAAAGCTGAATTATGTCGAGCTGTCATTCTTACATTCTTATCTTCCTACAATTTATTTAAATGTTTTATTTTTAGGGCAATTTGACAAAGCTGACATGGAAGGAAAATTTGAGGTTTGATTTAATCATAGTTTTTACCAAATGTTTCTCATAAGTGTATATAATATGATTTCACAAGACAGCCCCAGCAGGCAAAAACAGGTTTGACCCTTACCTGTAATCGTTACCCTGTCCCCTGTCCCCACCAATTTATCATAAGCCTAACCCTGAAAATGTAACACAAATGTTATCCTTTTCAAGCTAAACTTAAACTGAGTTTTGGCCAAACGTTTCCTAGTCACAAAAGGTTTTTGTGATTTTACAGTCATTGTGGGGACTTTAAGTACGCAGATTTGGTTTACACAAACACAAACACTCGCGTGATTTAATTTGTGACGATTATGGTTACTTTCAGAGCATGTTTCCCCTAGCAATAACACAAGCTGGTAGGGTCACTTATCCACACATATATAATCTTACCCTGCTTAATGGAACAGGCATGCTGACTGGCAGGTGAAGAAAGCTGAAACTAAACAAGAGCTTTCTACAGGCCTGAAAAACACAAATAAGTAGATTAAGCAAACAGGCACCCTGGGATAGCACTGCTTAGTTGATAGTCAAGGGATTGAAAACATGGTTTTCACCATACTGGATGGATGTATTTTTATCCTACAGTATCTCTTCTGGGAACAATTTATGAATAAAAACACAAAGAACATTTATCCCAATTATAATCTGGAGTTAATTAAGTTCCTTGAATGACAAGTCTGAAAACAAATTCTGAGAGACAGCTGTAAGATGTCTTAACATGAAGACTTATTATAGAAACATGGTAATTAATGGCAGATTATGGCCAAATAGGAGGTTCATTTTTACAGGAAAATGGAAAGGTATTGGTAGGTTGTGTTAACTGCAGTTAACAAGAATATTGACAAATTTCCTTCATTACACCTGGGTTTAGGTTAACACTGTTAAAGTGGTACTGTAAGTATTAGTTCAAACAGCAATGTCACTTTCTGGTTATCCATAAAATGTTCACTATCCAAGGTAATTCTGTAGAAACTAACAAGAGCAAATTTGCTATCTGGTTATCTGTGTTATTGTTTCAACAAATCTTGTTGTGAAACCCAGTTGTTAATGAAAGAGGGTCACAATATCAATGTCCACAAAGGAGAAATGGGCTGTCAGTAAACGTTGTCACTCTTTAGTTACTGATGTCCATGTAGGTACACAGGTTTGTAAACAGGATATATGTAGTGAGATAAAAAAAGTATTTGATGCCCTGATGATTTAGTATGTTGACAAAGAAATTATCATAAATTTGATGGTTGTTTTATTTGAACAGTGAGAGACAGAATAAAAAAAATCAAAAATATTATGAATTAATTTGCATTTAATGAGGGAAATAAGTATTTGACTCCTCTGCAAAACATGACTTAGTACTTGGTGGCAAAACCTTAGTTGGCAATCACAGAGGTCAGATGTTATTTGTAGTTGGGTGGTGGAACTGGATATGGACCCTTTTTAGATTAATTCCAAATAGTCAAGGAATTAATGTAACAAATGAATTTAATGCATAGAGAGTATTATCATTACAATACGAGAATCAAGAATAGAAAGTTCTCTGGAAATTGAAGATGCAGGCTGGAGGAAAGGTAAATGCATGAGCGCTTCTAGAAACACTCGCTCTGATTATCTTTTAAAACTCAAGTAGTGGGGGTTAACTGACCTCGGAAAATAAAAACAGTCCTATAGAATAGACCGCTAATCAATTATTTTGTTTCCTCCTGACACAGGATCACGCAAGTTAGACAATTAAAAGCAACCCTTTTGTCTCTGCATTCACTCTAAACAGAAAGATCAGTTTACCATAAAAATTCCAATGACAGCCTACTAGAACACAAATGAAATACATACAGTGGATATAAAAGTCTACACACCCCTGTTAAAATGCCAGGTGTTTGTGATGTAAAAAAAATCTTCTGGTAAAGACTTAGCTTTTTTTGGATTTGGATGTGTGCTTTGGGCCATTGTTGTGCTGAAAGTTGAATGTCCTCTTTCTAACAGACACCTGAAGGTTTTGTGCCAGAATTGCCTGATATTTGAAATATTTTAAAAATACTTATTCATAATTCCCATCACACTGACTAAAGCCCCGGTTCCAGCTGAAGAAAAACAGTCCCAAAGCATGATGCTGCCACCACCATGCTTCACGGTGGCTATGGTGTTCTTTGGGTGATGTGCAGTGTTGTTTATGCGCCAAACATACCTTTTGAAATTATGGCCAAAAAGTTCAACCTTGGTTTCATCTGACCATACCACATTTTCCTACGTGCTTTTGGGAGACTGGCTGTTGGTTTTTGCAAACTTCAACTAGGCTTGGATGTTTTTCTTTGTAAGAAAAGGCTTCGGTCTTGCCACCCTACCCCATATCCCATTCATATGAAGAATACGGGAGATTGTTGTCACATGTAGTTTACAGCCAATACCTGCCAGAATATCCTGCAGCTACTTTAATGTTACTGTAGGTCTCTAGGAAGCCTTCCTGACCAGATTTCTTCTCGTCTTTTCATCATTTTTGGAGGGACAGTCCAGTTCTTGATAACGTCTCTGTTGCGCCATATTTTCTCCACTTGATGATGACTGTCTTCACTATGATCCATGTTATATATAATGCTTTGGAAATTATTTTGATCACTTCTACTAACTGATATCTTTCAACAATGAGATCCCTCTGATGTTTTGGAAGCTCTCTGCGGACCATGGCTTTTGCTCTGACATGCAACTAAGAAAATCCTACCGGATCAGCAGATCAGAGTCACTTTTAACGATGGCAGGTGTGTAATGACTTTTATTTAACAAATGTTTGAATGTGATTGTTTAATCCTGAACACAGCCACATCCCCAGATATAAGAGGGTTTGCACACTTATGCAACCGGTTTATTGTAAGGATTTTATTTTTCACTTTTCCCCCTCAAAGATTTCAGTTTGTTTTTCAATTGAACTGTTCAAAGTATAGGTCACATTCAACGTGGAAAACGTTTTGACATGATTTATCTTTGTCTCATTCTTTCACATAAAAAAACTGGCATTTTCATAGGGGTGTGTAGACGTTTTATATCCACTGTAGGTATACATGTCTATAATAAACAATGAAGAATCAAAGAATGTGTAAATATACATAGAACTGACATTTTCGGTTCCTTCATTGGCCACCAGGTTTGCACACATCTCAGGAGGGATTTTGGCCCACTCCTCTTTGCAGATCTGAAAATAAGGTCTGGAGACTGGCTAGGCCACACCAGAACATTAATGTACTTCTTCTTGAGCCACTCCTTTGTTGCATTGGCCTTGTGTTTTGGGTCATTGTCATGCTGGAATACCCATGAACGACCCATTTTCAACCCATGAACGACCCTTCGAGTGAAGGAGGATAATTTCTTAAAATTGTGGTAGAATTATGAAACAAAAATATATACATATATTTATTGTAAATTTGGCTGCTCTAAATCTCTCCTTTCATTTTTTTGTGATTATGTATGTCAACTATTTTTCATATTACCAAACAATATTGGATTTAATGAAGGATGTTAGTTGTTTTTAAAAACAACATGAAAGGATGACTACAGTATTGTGGACTATATTAGAAGCTTATTATTATTATAGGTATACTGTAGGTGAAAGGCTTTAAACATATTACTTGCACTGTCACCACTCTAAGCAACAGTGGCAGTATGTTTCAGTTCTTCATAACACTTCAATACTTCTGGTAAATGGCCTCTTCTGTGGCATCCTGTTATGTGTTCACATCTCAACAAAACTGTATGGCCTTTAAATGTTGGGTCAATGAAACTGGCAACAATGCCTCAGAAATTGTCCCCTTCTGCTAGTCCAAATGTCTGTAGACACAATGGAACCATTGCCTAGTTACATTTCTCAGCTTGGCTTCCATATCTTGGAGAGTATGAAGGATGAGGTTGTCTTGGAAAGTACTTTAGCTGGGTTGCATGGCTGGTCTGCATCCTGTCAAAGCGCCGCATTCCTTCCCTTTCTTCAACAGTTAAGGACTCATAGCCCATGTAAACCATTTTAAAGAAAGCCTAATTTCATTCCTTTTTCTGTCCCACAACACTGCCGGGGTTTTATGCGCAGAAAAGTAGTCTATAAAGTATTTTCTCCTGTTACGCTCGTTGCTGCTGACTCTCAAATGCAATAATAATGTATATTAACAATTTATCTTAAACATATTATAAAAAGGAAACCATTATATTTTCCAGAGCTTTTTATGCAGATAACACAGTGATGTACTGTTCCAACAGCTGACCAAGCATTAAAGCAGTTGGAGACCGATTTTAAGATATTAACCGAGGTCTCTTAGACACTAAGAAAACATATTCCTTTTCTAGGAATATACTCTTAGTTAGAAACACATTTGTAATAACTAGCTTGGATATGTACAGCTCTGGAAAAAATAAAGAGATAACTTTCTTTCCTTTCCAAACAGATGAAAAGGAACATTTTGAGTGAGGAACAGAAGTGTTCTATTTGCAGTGGTTTCTTAATTTTAGCCCTTCTGTTCCTCACTCAAAACCATACTTTTAGACTTTTTTGGAAAGGAAAAAATAAGGTGCAGTGGTCTCTTCATTTTTTTCAGAGCTGTATATCGTTATTCATTTCCACTAGACTTACTAATTTCAAAACCAGATCACAGACATGGATTATTACATTAGAGACTCCTGTGTTTTCCACATATTTCGGTAAAAACTCAACTGAATTACCTTCTGTTCCTTCGTACTGTATTTATGGAACAAACTGCAGATCCAGCTTATCTTAGATACTCTGGTGTCCCTTGCCCATTTACAAAAATGAAATGTCTGTATTTCCTGTGTATGATTTAAAATGTTATTTTTATTTATTTTTGTTTCTGTGCCAAACTGTACATGTAAACATGTTTACCCAGGGCATAGACGTAAAATAGATCCAGGTCTGTTTTCCCTTAAAATGAATATACAGACGTTCTCAAAAGTCTGCATACCCTTGGAGAATTGGTAATACATGTAGCATTTGTGAAGATGACATTTCTTATGGGATTCACATTCAACTGTAGGTCATAACAGAATGGCACACTCATAAAAAACTAAACACGGTAACAAAGAAAATTATGAACTGAGACCTGTTCAAAAATCTGCATATCCTTAGTTCTTAATACTTTTATACTTTACTCTTAAGCATCAATGACAGCATGCAGGCAGGTTGTAATAGTTGTCTGCGGCCCAGAATTCTTGCAGGTGGTATAGCTGCCCAATCGTCTAGGCAAAAAGCCTCCAGATCATAGGTCACAGTCTTAGGTCGTCTTGCATGAACCCCACATTTGAGATCTCACCAGAGTGGCTTGATGAAATTAACGTCAGGAAAATGTGATGGCCACTCCAGAACCTTCCTCTTTTTCAGCTTTAACCACTGGAGGTACAACTTGGCCTTGTGTTTAGGGTCATTGGTGTGCTGGAAAATCCAAGAGAGTCCCGTGCACATCTTTTGCGCAAAAGAATGCAAATGCCTTTAGAGCTGACACAACCCCAAATAATCAGCGAGGCACCACCATGCTTCACAGTGGGGATGGCATTCTGTTCACTATATGCCTCGTTGACCACTCTCCAAACACAGCACAGATGGTTGTGACCACAAAGCTCTATTTTGGTCTTATCACTCAAAATTACAGTGTGCCAGAAGCTGTGAGGCGTGTCAAGGTGTTGTCGGGCATACTGTAACTAGGCTTTTTTTGTGGCATTGGCACAGTAAAGGCTACTTTCAGGCAATTGGACCATGCAGCTCGTTTTCGTTGGATTATATTCCGTAGTATTATCGTATTGTGCTCCTTGAAACAACCAAACCTTTTTCCAGAGCAGCCTGTATTTCTCCTGAGGTTACCTGTGGGTTTTTCTTTGTATCCCGAACAATTCTTCTAGTTGTTTTGATATAAGTCTTTCTTGGTTTCTTGTATCAAGAGATCCCTAAATTTTACACTTATTAACAAGTGATTTAACAGTACTGACTGGCATTTGCAAGGCTTTGGAAATCTTTTAATATCATTTTCTGTCTGTATAAGTTCCAAAACCATGTCATTTTACAGTTCTTTTCTGCTCCCCATGGATCAGTATTTAGCCTGCTCAGTGCATTCACATGAGAGCTAACAAACTCATTGTCTATTTATATACAGGAGCCAAACAACTGTAATAATAAATGGCTTCATATGATCACTATCCTTGAATAAAAAAGACAGTTTTATTGCATGATCAGTAATTTTTTCAAAATCAATTCCAGAATTGCACAATTTCTGCCCAGGGTATGCCAACTTATGAGCACAACTGTATATTTGGGTGAAATACAACTTAATTTCAGTTGTTCTAAAAAGGCCCTTGGAGTAATTCTTCACTACAAACCAATATTAACCTCTGTCCGAGCCTGGAGTTAACATTGTTAGTATTGTCCAAATTTACTAATTTAAACTGTGCGTCCCGAGCAACAAAAGCGGCATTACATGAAAGGCATTCTGGCCTGCTCAAACAACACACGTCGATCCAATCAAATTGGGCTGCCTTAGCTCCTCGCCGTTCCAGCTCCACTTACATACTCTGATATATGCACATTCTATATATATATACACAAACTGTAAATGTATACACACTGTAAATATAGTAACCGGGAGAGACACAGGGAACAGACACTGTGCCAGTGTTCTGTGCCCTGAAGGGGATTTGTAAACAAAAATTTAAGCAATGCAAAACTGAAAAACAACAAAACAGGGAAGCACATGCCACCCTGATGCCCAGAGCTGCTTTCCTGTGGTCCCTTTTATCCTCCCCCGACATAGCTTGATAGAGGTCTGCCTCGTCAAGGGGTGGCAGCCAAGCTGTGTTCAAGGCTAGCAGCTGGGCTGCGTTCTAGGGCCCAATTTTTGCATTCCCGGGCCAGGTTGTTCTCCTTAGGGCGCTGGGCCAACGCTGATGCAGGAAAGGGTGCGCTTGTGCATATTTGGTTTTTATATATGTACGAGAGAGGGAGTGTACATGTGCCAGAGTGACAAACTGAAATGTGTTAGAAAGCAGATATGAAACAAAGGATTGGCAACTGATCACCATTTTTTCCGCATGTCCTCCAAGCGAGACAGTAAATGTGCAGCAACAACTTAAACTTCAGCATAATGAGTACTTCATTAGAGACCTACAGTAAACTTCCCCGCTACTCACTATTCACAACAGCAGCACTTTTTAGCTAACAAACATTTAACATGAGCGGTTTGGATGAGGTAATTTTCTGCATCATTTGAGAGGGAACAAATCACTAAATGGAAGCAGAGAGGTTGCTTTGCAAGCGCTGAAGCAAAACTAGACCTCAGTTTCACTCTCCAGGGAGCCAAGCAGAGGAGAGAGAAGAGGAGCCGAGTGTGGAGGTTGTTATATGGGTGACATGAAATCATAGAAAACGCTTTAACTTTTTCAAAGAGCTGCTCACTCTGGGCTGTCATTGTTGTGTCAACTGTCTCTTTGGCACTTCTCACAGTCTGCCACTTACCAAGCTGAGAGTATTACTTCATAATCCCAATAGACTTATTTTATCCTGTCCTTGTCAACACCCGCATAATCTAGTTTTAAATGTGCTCCATCTGTAATCATTGAGTTTTGGCAGATACGTGTTGTTTGTTCCCTTTTACTTGCAAATTCTTTTTGGAAATGTCTCAGATGCAATCATGGATGCTATTTTGTAAATATAGGACGAATATTCTACCACTGTAGATTTTATTGAACTCACTAAGGTTGGGTGTAAAAATTATAGTTTCCATAGCAGGACTTCAAAAAACATCTAGTAGTAAATATTTTGACAAGAAATGTCTCAAAATCCTTATTATCTCTGCAAATGCATTACCTTTTTAATTAACTAATTTTCATATAGAAACTCAGACCGTCATTGAGCTGATTGTCTTTATCGCTGAAGAAGAGGTACTTACAATTCAATGCTTTACTAAGTAAACATAAAAGAAAAACTAGGCAAGACTAGTTCAGTTGCCTCACAGATAGGAGTAACTTTGAAGAGCCAGAGAGGGGGCTTGAAGGACAGCTATTTATGGGCCAAGCCCATCTTTGTTTGCAGAAGTGGTCAAGACTTGTTTCCTGAAG
This sequence comes from Esox niger, assembly GCA_016801105.1. Taxonomy (NCBI): domain Eukaryota; kingdom Metazoa; phylum Chordata; class Actinopteri; order Esociformes; family Esocidae; genus Esox; species Esox niger. The sequence goes on from JACXGJ010000586.1 coordinate 48,438, forward strand.
GTGATGTACATAATATCAGCATTTGTATATAGGCCTGCATCTTATTGTATAAGACGTTGACAATCCTGGAATCTATGCTGGGGCTCTACTTGTGGATTTTAGCTCTGCAATTTAGAGCATCACACCAGAATCTCTAGGAACAATGGAGTAATGACTTGGAAAAATATTTTATTTCTAAGCTACAATAAGACTGTCAATATGACATTGCCCTATCATTTAAATGGTCGGCTGTGTGTTATAAAGGCAGAGGTGATCACTTAACATCCGCAAGCCAGGAGTTCTAACCTACGAAGATAAACGCACACAGTGAGCACCAAAAAGCGGCAGGTCAAGGATTCCAATCTATGTTGTGCATGCAATTCCATGTCTCTAACCACCATGCTACTTAACAATGAATAGTTACTAGCCTGATTTTCATAATTGTTAAGGACAGGCATGCAGAGTATAATGTAGAGCAGGTCACTTTCCTTTTATTCCACTAGCTAACCAGCAGATCCAGCATTGTCTGTCTGGAATGTGAACTTTTATACTGTGCTTTCTGTTCATAAATTCTGCAGTTAGTCTGGGCAGACTGGAACAATAATCTATAACATAGAGTCATAGGCGTTTCTAGGCATAGGCAACCTAGGCGGTCACCTAGACCACTACCTGCATGAGGGGCGCCCAACCCACCCTTTAAAAAATATAAAATAAATAATACATACATACATATATATACATACATATACATATACCTATATATATATATATATATATATATATATATATATATATGTAGTTTTAGTTATTATAAAAATAAAACAAATGATACATTAAGTCAAGACATATTTATTTGTTAGGAGTGAGATGATATTGACGTTTTGAGAGATGGTGAGGCTGGGCGGGGCCAGATGTGGACGGTGGGTAAGTAAGTGCGCAAGTTGATGTTAATACGATCCATTGATATTTTTTGACTGCTGTTCTTATATGAAAGGATCAAAGCCATCGGAGGCATATTATAGAAGAGGAAAGAGGAGAATAAAAGGAGAAAAATATATAGTTCTCACGTCCTGGCTATGCCCCTAGCCATCTCTGCACTGGGCTAGGGCCATAGTCAGGACAGGACAAAAGGAGGTGCCTCTAGGCATCTCTATTTTAGTTTATTCTCCCCAATTGGAGGCAGGTGTAGATTGATGCCTCCAATTGGGGAACCCATTTATGTTGAATATTTGCCCACACTCTGTGTGGATCATTATGGGTTTTGGTTACTATTTAGCCATTGCACAAGTCACAAGAAGCTGCTATTGTTTATACGTTATTTTCAATAAAACATGGATTATTTGCGCCTGTGTCCTACAGCCAGCATCGTGACAATAGTGGTATGTTTTAGTGGTATGTTTTTCTTTTTAAGAATCCGTCTCTGGTTTAGAATATTTGAAATGTAGCGCACTAATCTAGCTAACTACAGTAGGTGGTTTCAGATAGCAAGTGGTGGACAGGGTGCCTCATTCATTATCAAGGGAGCCTTGGTGGAGAGTGGAATTCTAACAAGGCGGAAACGCAGGAAAACTTGAAAAATGTTCTGCAGGACAAAAATGAAGGAAACTCACATCCCAGTTAGCTAGCCTTTGTCATTGGAGAAATAACATGGATAATGTAGGCAACATGGGCATTTTTTTGTTTCTACATCTTAAAAATGCCGAACCTGAATTTGTTTAATAACAACAAAGAATAAAAAATTATCAGAGCAATAACATAGTATAAAAAATCATGCTAAACTGCAAACTCTGTTCTCCCCAAGTAAACAAGTTAAACAATAAGCCTGTGCGTTAGTTCAATGGATCAGGTCCAAACATGACCAACAATGAAAACAGTATTACAAATTGTAAGTATTGAAATAAGGACACCTTACTACTAAGCTATAAGAATGAAAAGGATTTTCTAGTTCAAAGGTTTATTTGTCATTTGCAATAAGTTATGGCAATGAAATGCTTGGTTTTCCTACTCTTGACAGTACAGTTAAAAGTTAAAACGTAACAGTAATTATAATATTAAAATAAAGATGATCAATAATAACACTATACAAAAACATGCATCAATAATAACTATAGAACTATACAAACATAGTGCAATGTAAAAGTGACCGGTGTGCATGATATATTTGGCAGATGAGCATAATATGAAGTGACAGGTGTGCATGTGACTATGGATGGAAGGGAAGAGGGGTTTTCAAGTTGAGCAGCCTTACAGCCTGAGGCAAGCAGTTGTCCTGTAGCCTGTTTGTTTTGGACTGAATACTCCTGTACCTTCTGCCTGATGGCAGCTTGGTAAACAGTCCATGCAATGGTTTGCTGGGATCTGTAATGATCCGCTTGCTCCTCCTCCTACACCTCTCTGTGTAGAGATCCTGCAGGGATGGCAGGTCAGCCTTTTGTGGCGCTCTGCTATTTTAATCACCCACTGAAGTGCTTTGCGGTCAAGGTCGGTGCAGCTGCCATTCCTCTCAATAGTGCATCTGTAGAAATTGTTGAGTATCCCAGAGTCCATGGCAAATTTCCTTAATTGGCGTAGGAAGAAGAGACGTTTACTGGACTCCACCACCACGTTAGATTAATGAGACCAGGTCAAGTCAACCTGATGTTGTGAGCTACTGCAGACCCATTGATGAGTATGGGGGGTGCGGTCTCCCCGCCGCTGATCCTGTGATCAACAATCATCTCTTTTGTTTTGCTGATATTGAGCTGGAGGTTGTTTTCCTGACACCACAATGTCAGTGACCTTACCTCGTTTTTATAGGCTGACTCGTCGTTGTCAGAGATCAGGTCTATGTTGGAGGTGTCGTCAGCAAACATTGGTGTTGGAGACGTGAGTTGCCAGGCAGTTGGGGGTGAAGAGAGTACAAGAGCGGGCTCAGCACACAGACCTGGGGGGAACCAGTACTGAGAGTCAGTGAGGAGGAGGAGGTGGTGCTGCCAATCCACACCACCTGGGGTCTGCCTGTCAGGAAGTTCAGGATAAATCTGCACATAGAGGGGTAGAGACCCACATCCCAGTGCTTCACCACCAGCTTGTGGCACAATGGTGTTGAAGGCTTAGCATTGGTCAATGAAAAGCATTCTCACTTATGTGTTCTTTTTTTCCAGATGAGTGCAGAGTGGATTGTCAGAGCGATGGCATCCTCTGTGGATCTGTTATTTCTGTAGGCAAACTTCAGCAGATCAAGTGATACAGGCATGGAGTCTGTGATGGGAGTTTTAAATACCTGCTTAGGAGTCTTGCGAGTGTTAATCCTTTTTAGGGCTTTACAGACGTCTGACCGGGTCACTTGAAAAGTACAGCTGTCCTGGTCCATTTGACTATCCATGCCAAGGATGATGTTCTCAAAGCGAGCATAGAAAGAGTTCAGTTCCTCTGGGAGAGATGCCAGCACCTCCCCACACTACCTGTATTGCCTTTATAGTCAGTGATGGTTATCAGACCACAGGTTCCTGGTATTGGGGCCCTTGTAGAGACTGACTCTGTATTGACTTTTTGCCATTTTTATTGGCTCCCTGAGATACTGGGATTTATTATAATTGTCCATGCTGCCAGAGTTGAATGATATAGTTCATGCCTTAAGCATGGCCCAATTTTTGATTACGAAATGATTTTGTAATTGTATGTGTCACAACGCCGTAGAAACATTTGCTAATAATACCATTAATGGACTCTGTATTCATTGATATGGCCTCCATACGCCTCTCGGAACATTTCCCAATTTGAGGTGAGGAAACTGTCACTTAAGTCGGCCCTCCATCGTTGAATGGACCTCGTCACTGGCTTCTCTTGTTTTAGCCTGTAAGCAGGGAGCAACAGTATCAACGCATGGTCTGATTTGCCGAGAGCAGGACAGGGGAGGGCCTAATATCTATGATGACATGGAGAGTAGACATTATCAAGAGGGTTTGTCCCACATGTCGGGAAGCTGATGCGCTTTGGTAGGACTTTCGTCAGCAACAATTAAGGCGGGCCGGGCTCCAGGTATAAATATTCTAGCCTATCGATAACTCAAAAAAGTTTGTCGAGCACAGCCCCAGGGGTGGGGGGGTGTACACAGCTGTTAAAATGACTATTTCTCCCGGGGTAGCTAGTAAGAGTGACACTCAATCATAAGATGCTCCAGATCAGGAGAATATCCAGAAGAGATACAGTCCATTTTGGAACAATGGCTGCATCTGAGTTTGAGGGCTCCAGCCATGTTTCAGTGAAAACCTGTACGTTACAGGTTTTAATGTCCCGTTGGAAAGCTAGCCTGCTCCTAAGTTCGTCCAGCTTTCTGTCGAGTGACTGTAGATGCTCTAAGAGAATACTTGGGAGAGGAGCACGCTTTCCCTGCAGCCGCATTCGGACCAAGCATTGTTGTCGTTTTCCAGGTGCTTGCTCAGGTAAGCACAACAAAGGGTATCCTGGGTTGTTCGCTGAACTTGATGTTCTAGCCAAAAAAGATGATTCCAGTGAATTTCTGATGTCCAATAGTGATTGTCTGTTGTAGGTTAATAACACGGTTGCGAAGATAGCAAAATGACACAGTAGTAACAACAATAAATGTGCAAAGTAGATTCAGGGGCGCATGAAAAACAGCAGCCATCCTCAACATCACCATCTTAAATTATCGATGTCATGTTTTTGTTGTTGGGGAGATTTTTTAAAACGTTTTATTAGTCCAGCTTTCCAACTTAAAACAGCTAGCTTTTTAATAAAATGTTTTTTTCAATAAAAAATACAAAGTACTGTAAACTGCTTTTTCTGCAACAAAAAGATAGCAAAAAACTGTCATAACATATGTACTAATGAATCACTGTGACATGCATTATGAATGTGTAAAATAAAATGTACATGCAAGTACAGCTCTGGAAAAAATGAAGCGGTTTTATTATTCATAGGTATGTGTTTGAATAACATGAACATTGTTGGTTTATTCAATATAGTAAAAACACCATTACTCACAAATTAAAATATTGTCATTTAGAGTATATATTTGTAGAAAATAACAACTGATCAAAATAACCCCAAAAAGATGCATTGTTTTCAGACCTCAAATAATCCAAACAAAACATTCACATCAATTTTTTTCACAACAAAATACTAATGTTTTGACTTAGGAGTTCAGAAATCAATATTTGGTGGAATAACCCCGATTCTTAAAAAAAAAAAAAAAAAATTATCAGAGCAGTCATGCGTCTTGGCACCAGTCTGTCACATTGTTGTTGAGTGACTATATGCCACTCCTGGCACAAAAATTCAAGTAGCTTGGTTTTGTTAGATGGCTTGTGACCATCCATCTTCCTCTTGATCAGATTTCAAAGGTTTTCAATGGGGTTCAGGTTTCAAGATTGGGCTGGCCATGACAGGGTCTTGATCTGGTGTTCCTCCATCCACACCTTGACTGATCTGGCTGTGTGGCATGTAGCATTGTCCTGCTTCTCAGATTCGGGGAACATTGTCAGAGCAGAAGGAAGTAGGTGTTCTTCCAGGATAGCCTAGTACTTGACTTGATTCATGCATCCTTCACAAAGACAAATCTGCCTGATTCCAGTCTTGCTGAATCATCCCCAGACCATTACCAATCCTCCAGCAAATTTCACAGTGGGGGCGAGACACTGTGGCTTTCAGGCCACCTGAAAATTTGACTCGTCAGAGAAGGTGACCTTACTCCTTTCCTCTACGGTCCAATCCTTATGGTCTTTTGCAAACTACAGCCTGGCTTTTCTTTGCTTTTCATTGATAAAGGGCTTTTTTTCTGCCCTGCCCATAGGAGCCTGTTTCGAACAATCTTTGCCATGCAATTTACCCCAGCTGCTGTTTGCCATTCTTTTTGCAGGTCACTTGATGTAATCCTACGGTTGTTGAGTGACATTTGAATAGGTTTACGGTTATCTTGGTCGTTTTCGCCCATTGCCAGTATGTAGCTTTGTTGTCCCCAATGTCAGTTGTTTGACTTTGTTCTTATGAACCGCTGTCTTTAAAAGGATGGAATCAACCTGACACTCACTGTATCCCTCTGCCAAAAAATCCAGAATTGAACCCTACTACTTGTTTTTGCCATCAAGCTGGTCCTATTGCAAGAGGATAGTGATGAATACAGCAGTGTTTCTTATACTTTTCCTTGTAAAAATAGATTTGGTTCAGGTAATCACCTAATCAGTACCCCATTAAGTAAAATGAGGTGTGCCTGTGTTGGAATTATCCCTCTCTTAATTTTTTCCAGAGCTGTATGTGTTAATAGGGTGTCAGTGTATTAAATGAACATGTCAATGCATTAGTGTTATTTAGCATGTTACTTTTGGGAATGAAAGACCAATTGAAGTGTATTTTAGCTCTGCAAATTTCTTGAATGTCCAGCCTCCACAGACAGTTCTGCTTATGTGGCTGTATTTCTATTTTCGCTTGTTTGCTTGGTGTAATGTATGTAGCTACTTATAATAATGATAATTAATATTTTTTTTGCATTTGTAGAGAACTTTTCATAATTTCAAATCATTTCTAAGCGCATTAAATGAATGAAGAAAGAAAAGAAACAAATAATTACAAGAAAAGCATGGTTATCAACAGTCCTATCAAAAAGGACTATTTTGCAGGTCTAGAGTCTGTAGTAACTTGTTAGTTTGGGAAGGCATTCCAGATGTTAAAGGTGGTAGAGCTAATAGCCTAATCCCCAAAGGACCAGTGCTTGGTCATGGGGACATAGAGGAGCAAACTATCACTTGACCCGAGGGTGCGGGTGGGGTTTTGGAGGGATAGCAGTTCCTTGAGATGTAAAAAGGCACTGAGGTGAATAGACTGGTAGGTCAATCGGTGGGGATTGGATTTCTATCCAGAATGAGACGGGAAGCCTGTGCAAAGTTGTCAGAATTGGGGTGATATGGTTATGTTTCTCTCATCTGGATCTTGGCAGCACTGTTTTGGATGTATTGGAGAATCTGGAGACTTCTGCCAGGGATCCCGATGAAGATTGAATTGCAGTAGTCCAGCCTTGATAAAAAAAAGGCATGGACAAGCTTCTTTGCATCACACTGAGTAAGTATGTTTTTGATGTGATAGAAAGACACTTTACACAGATGTTTGATGTGGATGTCAAAATTCAAAACAGGTTGGGCCAAGAACAGAACTTTGTGGCACACCCTTTTATAAAAGCAGTTGAAAACCATTTTATGAAAGCATTTTAAAACTCATCCGGTTCAGCACCATGTCCGATGCAGAAATAAGTTCTAAATAATATGAATAGAAATAATAATCTAAATAGAATATGTTGCTAATTATAAAGAGCTTGTCTATGTCTTATTTTGCTATATAGCAGTTATTGTATTTTATGTTTTAGTAGATGAGGTAGGAATTGGCAGTTGGTCGTTCTGGTCTCAAACTGTCATTATTGTTTTTTACTGTATAAGAACTTTGCTCCCTACAGCATACTTATGTTATATGTGAAAGAATTCAGGAATAAGGTCCTATTGCAAAATTTGAGTTTGGCTTTTGTTTTGCATTTATAAAGTTCCAGATTCGGAACTTTGTAATGGTATATAATACAACACCGTTTAATAAAGTTATGGGAAATATATGCTGCTTTAAAAGTTAATAATCGGCTCTACCTTGTTCTGAGAAAATTGGCTGGAAAGATTCACACTTGCCAGAAAGCAGGTCTTTGTATATGCCCGTTCAATGTAATTCACACCCCCTTAGGCCTAATACACATACTGTATTATATCAAACAAAATAAAATTAGAGTATTTATTTCACATGCACAGGAATTTGTTCCATTTGTCATAATTGTGCAAAAATTCGTACAAAAGAAATTAAAACAAATAATAGTAAACAAAATACAAAATCTGAGCATTCATAAATTACAAACAATTGTACAAAAAATGATGTAAGGTGCAAGATTTGCCCAGTTGAGGGTTGTGTGTTTGTGGGGAGGGGTTATAGATTTGTCCAGTTGAGGGTTGTCTGTATATGTGGGGAGGTAGATTAGGCAAAATCACACACACCTGGATGAATAACTGGTCAATCCGGAACCTTATTATCAAACAAAGTAACTTCCTCACTTTGTAAAGACTATGCAAACATAATAGCTAGACATGATCACACACACCTGGATGAATGAAAAGTCAATCAAGTAACTAGCTACCCAACAAACAAGTTAGAAACCAGAAAATGTTCGCTAGCTGGTAAGTTAAAGTCATTACCTAGCTAGCTAACGTTAACGGTAATGTCAGTAGCTATAGTAAGATAACTAGCAGTGCAAAGGCCAACATTTTGAAAAGGAATGATCTGTAGCTAGTTGGCTAATGTTTGACAAACATGTATACATGTAGGAATGTTTTGTGGCAGACAGAATAGCCTCTGATAACATACTATGTCCTTTGTTGTTTGCATTTAATCAGTTGACCTTGTTTGCAGCGCTGTGACTTTTCGCTACCGTTCACACACACAAGGTGTTCAATACTCTGTGCATCTTTCATTGTCGATATCATAACTGCCATGATTGTCCTTTGCTTGTAAATGTGGACAGTTGTTTTATACTAGACGAGCCAGCGTTTTCTTTCCACCATTGGCACTGCAATGAAATGCCTCAGTTTTGCCTCAACATTTTTAAATAGTATCAAGGTCTAGGATTTCCTCATCGTCCGATTCATCTTCTGAACAATGGCATCATCGGAAGTAATATTTCACTATTTGAGATGCCAGCTAAATTCATGGCAGCAATGTGATTCACAGCTGCAGCAGTAGTTCACAGCTGTAGCAACGCGATTGCTGTTTTTGAAAAACCCGGTGTTGCAATTCTATTAACGAAGTATGGGTGTTATGACAGAAGCCGGTGACTTGACAAACCAATCAGAACTCAGTATGTCAGCATGTCCAGCCCATTCATTATCTCAGCCAATCAGGTCTAGCAGGAAAAGCCCTGTTTTTCCACTGATTGAACAAGTGTTTGCGTTTTAAATGTTATTCATATTTGCACTGTTTTTAAGTCACATTAAAGTTCACATATTCACAATGGCAGATTCTTCAAAAAAGACAATGTCCAAGAGCATACAAACGGCTCTCCTATAAAGTAGTGACATGAGTCATAAGCCCCTGTTCCTGAATTCTGTCACATAGATCAACAGTTAAAATGCACATTCACAAAACAAGCCAAGTAGGAAGGCTTGTCTCGCCAAAGGCAAATGGCTGGAAACCCGATCTTGCATAATGCTATTGGCTGGAATGGGACTGCTGGAACAGTATTGGCTGGAATAAAGTGGCACTCTCCAAAAATGATAAATTGACATTCCACTGGCACTGATCAGTCTGTGTTGCTAAATAACTCTTAGAGGGCCTCATTATCTTACACAACATGTTTATAGGGGACACATCTTTTGTTTATTTACTGAAAAAATCCTACCTTGTGCAGCTTTGAAACCCCTCTGGGAGTGATCATTTTTCCTTTGATATTCTTTGAGGCATTGTGTTGAGAAGTGAACTGGAGTCATTCAATTGAAAATGATTTGGAGACATCTCTTTAAAAAGTAAAATTAAATTTCAAAACCAGATTGGCCTATGTCTGTCTTCACAAACTCGCTGGTAGAATTACTGCATATGGTCAAATATAGTTCATATAAATAACCATTTCACACATTTGCTCGTAAATCTGTATGTGATATCATAGCAACCTTGGCTCGGCTGTATGAGCATTTGTAGGATTTTTGCAACGACTCTACTGTATGTAGTGTTCTGCCAGATGTACATTTTCTTCCCAACAGCACTTTTACACAATGTATTATACCATGTATAACCATGTATTATACTATACCTAATGAAGCCTGGTGTTATATTACAAGATCATATTTAGCTGTGATCATATTTCCATCTCTGTGTCATGTCCCCATCACTTAAGACAGGGAATCTAAGACAAGGGCCTGATGCCAGTGCTGCCGTTCTCACCACGTCTTTCTCTGTGCCTAGTAAAATAACACAAGTATGGTGGAGGGCTCTACCAGATAGATTAATGTCCATTCACCAGTTCATTACAGTTGTCCTTTTATACATCCATATGGAATAGAAACACTTGCTGCCATAGCCCCACTGAGCACTATGCTGTGTGAGAGAGTATCATCTGATTTTGCTTCAAGCAGAGAGAATTTCTCAAAGCAGCCGACCTCCCACTATGCCTCTTTAGGACAGTCCCCTGCTGCGTTTTACACTTACAAACATTCTCTCCTTTTGTATTCCAGTTCTATCTACTTTCCACTGGATTTCTCTTTTATTACAGAACTCAACGTTTTCAGTGTGTATATACTGTATAATATTATCATTAAGTTAGTACACATGCAGTACGATTTGCTGACATTTTGTTGCGGTTGATTAATTTGTCAAAGGGCAAATCATGTCTAATACTTGTTTTGGCAATTTCTTAACTAATGTATTTTGGAGACATGTTTGCTTATCTATTACATGGTATGTAACTCTGGTCTTTGGTTGTGACATGCATCTGTATTATTTCAGACAATCATTAGGGTCTCTGACCATCTGCTCAACTGCCTAAACCATTAAGGCTATCTGTCCTTGGTTCCTTAGGAATGTGAGTGTTGGGGGACGGTAGGGGCAGTTGTCACTTTAGGTAAACACAACAGTGAACATTTATGGCAGTAAGGATAAGATGGGGGGATAACCCTCCCACCTGTGTGACCTAAGATTGATGGGTGGCATCTTGCCGCGCCCCTTTTAACTATAATAAATATGAGTTGTACATGTTATTTTCTTTAGAGACTCCTGAAATGATTATTCGGTAAGCATTTGACGCGTCTCTCTATTTGCAAATAAACTACTAATTGTGCCAAGAGAATTTTGTCTCTGTCTTACTCCTTTGAGTGTTTATCGGTGAAATTTCCATCACATACTTTATAGATGTTTCTGCTTAATTACTACACTTTACTGTTTCTATCAGCTGAGGACAGCAATAAGATCATCTAGAAGCAGATATAAGGTCACAATTGTCTGTATAGAGGCTGGCAGCAGTCTCTCAGTATGCTAGCTAACTCCAAATACAGTAACAAGCTAGCTTTGGATGGAAGTATTCAGGGTTGGGTCTGTAGTGCAATGTATGTGTGTGGTTAGTTGGCAACATCCTACTTTCAGTGCATGGTGTTTGGAGATACAATTAATGTAGCCTGTGTGCATACACATTGTTGATCTTCAGAAATGCATATTTTTTTTTCTTATATATGCTTATGAAACAACAGGATCTAATTAAGATCTATTATATGTAAAGGTCCCAATAACATTATATAGAGTTCTGTCAAAATTTAGATTTTGTATCCATATTTCTTGAAATATTGCCAAACCCACTTATTCATGATACATGCACTTCTTCATCACTAGGAAATAGTTAAGTACTGAAATATTTGGACACTGACAGAATTTTCATAATTTTGGCTTTGTGCACCACCACAATGGATATGAAATTAAATGTCCGATATGCAATTGAAATGCAGACTTTCAGCTTTAATTCAAGGGGTTGAACATTAATATTGTATGAAACATTTAGGAATTGCAGCCATTTTCAGGCACAGTCCCTTTATTTGAGTGACTCTAATTAACAAAATAAATAAAATGTTCATTTTTAATACTTACTTTCTCCATACTTTTCTGGTACAGGTTTAGCTTAGTTTCATCTGTCCAAATAATATTGTTCCAAACATGGAAAGGCTTTTTTAGTAGTTTTTTGGCAAAGTCTAATCTGGCCTTTCTATACTCGAGGCTCATGAATGGTTTGCACATTGTGGCAAACCCTCTGTATGTGCTCTCGTGAAGTATTATCTACATGGTAGATACGGTTATTTAAATGCCTACCTCCTGGAGTGTGTTATTCAATTGGCTGGATGTTGTTAAGTGTTTTTTCTTTACCATGGAAAGGATCCTATGATGATCCACCACTCTTTTTGAATTTATACACCATATAGTTTAAGCATCTGTATCTCTGTCCTGTTTTCTGTGAGTATGCATTGCTGTGGTGTTTTGTTTACTGTTGTCTAGTCCATGGTTTTCGGTTTAGTTACTGTTTTACCTGTTTTGTTGGTATCTGGGAAAAGGGGATTTTTAGCAAGTCGCTCTTGGGCATAAAAGTTGGACTAAAGTTAGAGCTGAGCGGACCACCCACTGTATTTTTGTAGATTAGCGGTTAGCTAAGCTGTTCTTGAGGCAGGCAAGTTCAGTTTAGAGGTTTTTGACTTTATTATTTGATTCCTTCAGGCCAGCTCAGCCCCATATCCCTAACCCTTTACCATGTGTTCATCATAATTTATTTTGACGGTAGCTTTGGTTGTCTGTGTCTTATCTTCTCACTGTTCCTTTACAGATAAAAAAATTTAACTCACAATATCCTGGTTGTGTTAGTGTGCACACCCTTAAACTAATACTTTGTTGAAGCACCTTTTGATTTTTTTACAGCACTCAGTCTTTTTGGGTAGGAGTCAATTAGCATGGCACATCGTGACGTGGCAATATTTGCACACTCTTCCAAATCTGTCAGATAACGAAGACATCTCCTGTGCACAGCAGTCTTCAGATCAACCCACCGATGTTCAATTTGATTCAGGTCTGGGCTCTGGCTGAGCCATTCTAAAACATGAATCTTGTCTTGGTGAAGACATGCTTTTGTGAATTTGGATGTGTATTTGGGGTCATTGTTGTGGTGAAAACGTGAACTTCCTCTTTCTAACAGACGCCTGAAGATTTTGTGCCAAAATTGCATGATATTTGGAACTGTTCATAATTCCCATCACCCTGACTAAAGCCCCGTTCCAGCTGAAGAAAAACAGCCCCAAAGCATGATGCTGCCACCACCATGCTTCACTGTGGGTATGGTGTTCTTGGGGTGATGTGCAGTGTTGATTTTACACCAAACATACCTTTTGGAATTATGGCCAAAAAGTTCAACCTTGGTTTCACCTGACCATAACACATTTTCCCACATGCTTTTGGGGGACTTTTCGCAAACTTCAGTCGGGCTTGGATGTTTTCCTTTGTAAGAAAAGAAAACCGTCTTGCCAGCCTATCCCATAGTCCATTCATATGAAGAATACAGGAGATTGTTGTCACATGTAGCACACAGCCAGTACATGTCAGAAATTCCTGCAGCTCCTTCAATGTTGCTTTAGACCACTTGGAAGCCTCCCTGACCAGTTTTCTTCTTGTCTTTTCATCAATTTTGGTGGGAGGTCCAGTTCTTGGTAATGTCTCTGTTGTGCCATATTTTCTCCACTAAAAGATGACTGTCTTCACTGTGTTCCATGGTATATCTAATGCTTTGGAAATTATTTTGTACCCTTCTATGATATCTTTCAACACTGAGATCCCTCTGATGCTTTGGAAGCTCTCCGAAAACCATGGCTTGGCTCTGCGAAGCAACTAAGAAAATGTCAGGAAAATGCTACTTGAACAGCTGAACTTTATTTGTGACTAATCAGAGTCAATTTAAATGATGATGTGTAATGACTTCTGTTTAACAAGATTTTGAATGTGATTGGTTCATTCTGAACACAGCCACATCCCCAGTTATAAAAGGGGGTGCACACTTTTGCAACCAGGTTATTGTTTACATTTTTCTTCCTCGTAGATTTCAGTTTGTTTTTCAATTGATTTGTTCACATTTTATTGGTCACATTAAAAGTGGAAAAAGTTCTACACAGGGGTGTGTAGTCTTTTTATATCCACTGCAACTGTAAATACGATTTAGTTTGATGTCACTTAAAAGCTAATGTAACAGTTTTTATATTTTGGGATATCCTTATATATAAAATAACTGAAAAGAAATCAAAATAATCGAAAGTAATACATTTGTTTGCTAGTTGAAGTGTTGTGTGGAGGCTGGGGTAACACTTTATCATAATGCTTTACAGACTGTCTACAGACTATCAATAACATTTCGGTTAACTCTCTGCCAACAATAACACTATATAACTTTAAATATCATCCTATTCCTAACCTCAACCCTTTCTTTAAGTCTTATTGTAACCCTTCTGCAGTACATCTTTAAAGCTTCTACAGGGAGTAAGTTTGCCCAAATGAAGAGTATCCATGTTCATTGATAAGAACAATTTACTCAATCAACTAACCGGATTCATTCTTATTATATTTGATGAAATGTCTTATATATATATATATATATATATTTTTTTTTTTTGCTGCCTGACAGTTGCTGGGCAGAGCAAGTCACAAACTATAAAATGGAAGTCACTCTGGAATGATGACTACTAAAAAATAAGTAATATTTTGGAAACAAGTCATTGTTCTGGTTTGGAGTATAGTAAAAAGTAATGTTTTATATCTTGTTGTCTGTACACTTTGCACTCTTTCTGTTTTGTTTTAAAATCGGTATGACATAAATAATGTTTTGTTGTGTTTATGACACAATATGTCCTATTTCTTACTATTAAAACTCTACAAGTACGATCATAATGGTCAAGTTCACAGTGTTTGACTATTTTTACCGAAGGTAAATATAAAATATAAATTTTCTTCAAAACTGACATGCATAAGGAGAAGAAATTTTCCCAGAATTATACTTTACCTGCTTCACTGAGATGGCACAAATGTTTGGCACAGAGATGGCAGCACACACACTCACACACCAACCTTGCTGAGAACACACATCTGCCTCAGAGTACGCGATGTGAAGCGGTTTAAAATTCTGGTGCAGAATAATAATAATATCTCAGGTGTTGACTAGGGGGAGCAGTGGCATAGGGACTTCATCTATCTCATAATGGGGAAATGATGGACATGTCCATGATCATATTACCTTTCACAGGACCAGCTGGTAATATTTGGATAGAAGAAATAATCATGAAATATCTATGAGCAGATGAAAAAGTAATCATTTTCTTTTGAAAGCACAAAGCGGGCTCAACAATCACTGCCATAAGCAGACAGAAATCTATAAGCGGGATCTGATGTGGAACAATTTACAGAAGACATCACTCATCACTTTGATATTGGAAAACATATCACCAGATCCCCCCTCTCCAGTAAGATCAGCCTCCCTGACAAGAGTAATGTGGCATAATGTTTTATAGATTTGATGGGAGAGCCTGAACTCTAAGGAAATGTAATCAGAGAACATAAATGGCTAACTTTTAATATAAGTATTCAGAGTTTGTGTAGTGGGAAGAGGGAAAAAAGTGGCCTCTATTTCTTCGGGTATTTGTGATATTGATTCACCAATCGCTTTCATCCAGCCCCCTCCTTCCTCCATTCATTTGTTGGCCTCTGTTTGACTTGAATTTATTTAATATCTGTACAACCAAACCACACGCACCTGCACAGCCAGAGAGAAAAGTGTGAGGGAGAAAGACAGAGGGACTGCGACAGATAATAAGAGTGAGAGAGAAGCAAGGTTGAGAGGATGAGAAACTGAAAGTGAGGGTGAGCAAAATAAAAGGGCAAATGGACATTAATATTCACACTGCTAAAGACTGATTCAAGAAATCCCATTTTATAGGCATTACAATTTGAAAGGCAATTGCTAAATGGGTCTTTTTGACTACTTCTACGTTAAAATAGGGCTAATGTCATCAAACAAAGGCCTGCTCTGATTGGAGAAACTTGTAAAAAGGATTTGAATGAATAAACAGCTTTGCCATCTAACCACAGATTTTGTGTTCCTGTCAATGCTTCTTACAAGCTAAATCTCCAATGTGTTCGATGTGTTAAACAAAATGATAAGAAACGAGTCAAATAGACCTCAATTATGGTAAATGTCAGAGGACAGAGTTGTGTTAATCCCAAGACAATTGATATGCATTTCCTACATCCATTATCATGTAAATAATTTGATTTTTAATTAAAATGTAAAATTGCTTTCTTCACAACTTCACACTTTTAATTGGTAGTGAATGCAATCAGATTTCCCAGATTTTCTATGGCAAGGGATTGGGACGGGTTGGTGTAAAACTGGAGTGAACTATTGATAACTTCACCATGAACTGTCTGAGCTCTTACTCTGCAAAGATCCAAGCTTCACCCCATGGCATAATGTGTACATTGTCAAGACAGCGGCCACTAAAATATTTGGACACAAGTGGGAGGCCCCAAACTAAAACATTCCTAGGATTACCAAAACGCTATATTCCTTCAGGTGGCCTTGGGTCAATTTAAAAGATATTCTTAATCATCAGAAAAATGTATACTACTGCAATACCTGCTACCGTAACATCTACTCCTATTTTTTTACAGTATTTTTCAACTCCATTTAACAGAAAATGTGCTGTTCTGACAGCTCATGAAAGTGTAACTGAAAAGAAATTAAGAGTGGGCAGGCACAGTGGACTGCTCTGTGTGAGATACCAATTTATTTCATACAAAAACACTCTTCCTTGTTAGTTTTCCTTTATGTTTTTTTGTCATACATATTTAATTAATCGCAGCATAGGTTATCGAATCATTATAAATGTTACAGAAAAGCAATTTACCAAGAATCTCTGATTCCTTAGAAAAAATGAGTCAAGAGCTGATCCAAACTGTGCATAAGCTGATTACAGAGTAGAAGGCAAAATATCTCTTGATGCTGTTTGAATGTGAATAGTAGCGTGAAACTGGGACAAGGCACAACAACAGTGACCATGTTTACATGTTCACAGTATTCCAGATAAAATTGGCATCTAGGTTAAGGTCTTATTCGGGATAGACTATTTACTCACTTTTGATATTTCACTCACTTGTATCCTGAAATCTGTGTTATTGAAGTGATAACTGTAATAACACCTAACTATACATTTGTGCTCAAAAGTTTGCATACCCTTTGAGAATTGGTAATATATGTACCATTTGATAAGAAAACATGAGTAAGCAAAACAACTGTTTTTTACTTCTCATGGGATTCACAGTCAACTGTAGGTCATAACAGAGTAGCACAATCACAAAAAATTAATTGACCCCTGTTCACTTCAACCATGCAGCCCATATTTGTTCAAGTATTGTCATATTGTGCTCCTTTTTCCAGAGCAGCCTGTATTTCTCCTGAGGTTACCTGTGGGTTTTTCTTTGTATCGAGAAAAATTCTTCTGGCAATCTTGGCTGAAATCTTTCTTGGTCTACCTTACCTTGGCTTGGTATCAAGAGATCCCAGAATTGTCCTTTTCTTAATAAGTGATTGAACTGTACTGACTGACATTTGCAAGGCTTTGGATATCTTTATATATCCTTTTCAATTTTTCTAAAGTTCCATTACGTTGTTACGCAAGTCTTTTGACCGTTCTTTTCTGCTCTCCATGGCTTAGTATCTAGCCTGCTCAGTGCATCCATGTGAGAGCTAAAAACACATTGACTATTAATACACAGACACTAATTGCAATTTAAAAAGTCACAGGTGTGGGAAATTCACCTTTAATAACCTAAGCGTCCACCATCCACGTACCCGGAGAAAAACATATACTGTGTATTTGTATTTTTTGATTCCGAATGGTTATAGATTATACATTTAGGTTTCTTTACCGTTTAGGGGCTAATTCCAATGAAGCGATTGACGTAAGGTTTGTGTTCCTACGTGCATCACAGACTACGTAAGACGACCACAAAGTTGCACCTAAAACGGTGGCCATTACGCACTTCATGAAATGGAGCTTAGTGGATCTGCTGTTTAGAAGTCTAATCTTTGTTGACCAATCGCATCTGATGCCTGGCATCCAATAGCAATTCAGATTAGCTTTCCCCGGGAATCACGGGGGCTATGACACGAGACCCATTTCAAGTGGCCACTCTTTACCCAAGCAAAATTGTATGTGATAGATTCATGTTCCAGTCTGCCCAGACTAACTGCCAAATTTATGAATAGAAAGGCACAGAATAAAGGTTCACATTCCAGACAGACAATAATGGATCCTCTGGTTAGCTAGTGGAATAAAAGGAAAGTGTCCTGCTCTACATTAAACTCTGCATGTCTGTCTTTAACAATTATGATTAGTCATATTTTCAAAATCACTCCCAAAATGTCTCACTTTCTGCCAGCTAGCAAGCTTATGAGGTATTGTAGTTTTTTTTTTTATCTCTTAAAGATAGCCTAATGTGACAAATAATGCATTTCTTACAATAATGCATTTCTTACAATTATACTGTAAATTATACATTTGTTTGAAGAATTGAATGGAGGATTTTGATCTCTTTAGAAAATGCAAATATAGGTGTAACTAGCTAACTTTGACCTAGAAACAGATAGTAGTTCAACAAAAAAATATATTGACCCTAAACAACGTTTCTTTTGCTATTTGCTTGGCTTTTCAAAACATTAAAACTTGTTAAATTAAATTTTGCCTCTGTACGCCACCACATTGGATTTGAAATAAAACATATGAGATGCAATTGAAGTCCAGACTTTCAGCTTTAAGGGTTAAGGGTTGAACCAAAGGGTTGAACCAAAATATTGTATAAAACATTTAGGAATATGCAACTATTTTCATACACAGTCCTCTTATTTCCAGGGCTCAAACATTTTATGTATTAACACAATCATTAATAAAATGTTCTTTTTTAATACTTTTAATAATTTCCACACAATGATTGCTTGAAGTCTGGAATGCATGTAATGCTGGCTTTATCACCAAATGCTGGGTATCCTCTTTGATGATTAGCCAAGCCGTTTTCTGCAACTGTCTTAAGTTTTTGTTTATTTGTGTGTCTTTCTGCTTTAAGTTTTGTCCTCAGCAAGTGTAATGCATGCTTATTCGGGTTGAGATCAGGTGATTGACTTGGCCATTGAAGAAAAATCCACTCCTTTACCTTAAAAATCTCCTTGGTTGCTTTGCTGTATGTTTTTGGTAATTGTCCATCTGTAAAGTGAAAAGCCGTCCAATCAACTTTGCTGAATTTGAGCAGACAATACATCCCTATACATTTCAGAATTAATCCGGCTGCTTCTGTTTTCTGTCACATAAATGAACACTAGTGATCCAGTGCCACTGGAAACCATGGGCATGCCCATGCCATCGCACTGCCTCTACCATTTTCTTTGATTATGTGGTATGCTTTGATCATGAGCCTTTACAAGCCTTCTCCATACTTTTTTCTTCCCATCATTCTAGTATAGGTTGGTATTAGTTTCAACTGTCCAAGGAATCCTGGTCCAGAACTGGGCTGGCTTTTTTTAGATGTTTTTTGGCAAAATCTGGCCTTTCTTCTATTGAGGTGTATTAATGGTTTGCACCTTGTGGTCCACCCTCTGTATATGCTCTTATGTAGGCTTCTCTTTATGGTAGACTTGTATAATGATATACCTAACTCTTGGAGAGTGTTCTTCACTTGTGTTGGCTGGTGTTGTGAAGGTTTATCTCTTTACTTTGGAAAATTTCCAGTAATCAACCACCACTGTTGTCTTTTGTGGTCATCCAGGCATTTTTGTGTTGCAGAGCTCACCAGCACATAATCTTTTACTCAGAATGTACCAACGTGTTTATTCTTAATCTCTGATGGATTTTTTTGTAGCCTAAGGATGGCTTGTTTCACTTGCATTGAGAGCTCCTTTGACCGCATGTTGTGGGCTCACATCAACACCTTCCAAATGTGAATGCCACAACTGGAATCAACTCCAGACCCTTTACCTGGCTATTGATGACGAGATACCAAAGGAGTAGGCCACACCTGTCCATGAAACAGCTTTTGAGTCAATTGTCCAATAATTGTTGGTCCCTTAAAAAAGGGGCTACGTATACAAGAGCTATAATTTGTAAACCCTTCCTCCAAACCTTTCCTCCAACTCCTAAACCCTTCCTCCAAATACCCTCAAATTAAAACAGAGACTGCACTTTAAGCCTGTTATACATTATATTATTCATCATGTTTTTCATCCGAAATTTTATGTAAAAAATTTGTTTTTTTGTAAGTTATCCTAAGTGGTGATATTGAACAAAAAATACAAATGCTTCGGTGCTATATGCGATTCAAGCATTTTTGTGTTTTAAAGGGTCCTCCGATAGGAGGTACAAAATCCCTCTAGATTGTATCATGTCCACCATTTTAGATTTTCTTGTAAGGGAAAATGTCAAGAAATCTATAGGAATTAACTTAAAATCAACAATAACTCCGATTGACCTGTCTTACACATGTCTCACTATATGGTGTTAAAAGCTGAGTGAAAAAATACAAGATGGTAGACAAAATGTCTGACCAGTGTACAAATAATGGGTGTGTCAAATTCATGTGTACATAACGTTATGGCACACTGAAAATGTAGACCACGTATACCTACCAAACAGATAGACCAAAAGATAATTTACATGATTATGAAGAGCTAAAACTAATTCTACCTTTGTTATATGCACCCTCTTTGACAAACACATACACAGGCATGAAAGTCTTTTCCAGGGCCTAAGACATTGTTGCCTTGTTCATAACAGCTTACCTCATTAATCAATTTGAACAGCAAAATTGCATCAAAAGGTGGTTAGAAGTGAATGTGTGTCTATATAAGCTGGGTGGTATAGTGACGTACTAGTGTTCATAACAGCTTAGCTCATCAATCAATTTGAACAGCAACGTACTAGTGTCCTATGCTCTCTGTCTCTCTACACACACACACATACATCCCTGTCCCATTTCAGACTTCTCTAGCAGCCATGGTATTTTCTAGCACCTAGCTAATAACTGCTATGACTACTTCCCTGTGCTTACCATGTCCCAGCATTTATAACACTGCTTACAATGATATTATAACTGCTTCCCTCATGCTGGCTCCATCGACCATTTCAGAAATGAACTTAAAATCAACCTTAAGTTTCATAGGCTTGCCTGATGGTGTACATGTGTCTCATACAGGCTTCCATACAGGGTGTTAAAGACTAATGATATGTTGCAAGATGGCTGGAAAATTACATGAGTAAGGGGGTGGTTAATGTGTAAGGGGGTGGTTAATGCCTTTATTGGTTTATATAAGCTCCCCTATAATGGTTTGTATGGGCTTATGTCATTACTATGTTCCAGCAATATTAAAGAGGTTACCGTGGGATTATTTCTGTTGCCATATGCATTTAATGTGGTTATGGCTGCATCCCCCTGCTTACCATGTCACAGGAGGACCCCGTTCCATGGTTGCATGCAACTGAATTTCATATTTTTGTTTTGTATTCTGAAAAAAAAGCATTCCGCAAGCCCCATGCAATGTAGTACAGGTGTTCAATACATGAATGAACATAATGCCATTACACCATTTTATGGCCTTCCTCACATTCCAAGATCCAATGAACTTTACTGCTACTTTTCTGAATACCATAAAAAATATCATTGCTTGAAGGTCTTTCAATTTAAACTAAGCTTTAATATGATTTAGGGAAATTAAAAACATCCCTACTATTGCATCTTCATAAACATGGTGATATGGAGTCAGAGGAATGTACACGATACACATGTTCTTGTCTGAATTTACTAGTCAACAGCTCTGTACACACATTCCATCACAGTAACGTCAAAGAAAGTGGTGCTCCCCGGCGAATACACTCCAACTCCACTCAGCCTCGTCAGCACCCGGTCCTCACAACAAAACACAACACACTCACAGACTCCTCACTCCATCTACTACCTCCATCCTCCTCCCTATACCAACCGACAGTCTCATATAGCTGGTGTGAGGTGCGGAAACCAATGAGCCCGGTAACCAAGCTTGACAGATATTCCACTGTGGCCAGTGCAGGAGTGGGCAGCACACCCACAGTACCTGAGTTACAGTGTTTGTCACCTATAATAACACTCCTGCTGTGTTAGGGAGACAGGGGGAAGGCAGGCAGAGGAAGTAAGAAGTGGGGCAAAGGCATTGGTCTCAGCAGGTTTCAAGTAGTTGACAACAAGATCATCACTCCAATGCATTTTTTAACCACAGGAAATCGCCCAAACTGACACTGGTATCTGAGGCGTATGGGCGCAATATCTGAACTGAAAACAATGATAATGTTCTGTGAGGATCCCCACCCTGCTGAGGTTGATCCGAGCTTCATCAGGTTGAGCCAATAGAAAGGGATTTTCAGAGAATTAGGACAGCAGAACATTTTACTGCTTGTCATCAGGACCTCATCACACAGCACTGATTGGTGCTGACATGGCTGGCCTCGAATTAAGTGGAACATTGCTCTCCCGTGTGTGTGAATGTGTGTGTGCGTTTGTCCGGTCCACACAGGTGGGGATTCCTGTGCCTGTCCATAGAGAACAAGAATTGAGCATAATGAATATGAGGAAGTGGAGCAATAATAAAGATTCATCACTGAAGTTTGTCCTCGAGGCACAACCTATCTCAGGAGGAAGCAGGACATAATTCCTGTGGTGCTGAAAAACGTACAGATGTTCATAGTAACTCAGTAGACTTTCGAAGAGGGTAACAGCTTTTCTATGGACCTCCACAGCATGCCTGCTCAGCATCCTCTCTGGAATAGCGTGATATGTTTTTCTAAGGAGCAAGACTATTTCCTGAGGCAGATTGTTTGGAAGGTTAAGCATTGATTTGATAGCACTGTCCAAAAATGTGTCTAGTAAATTAAAATATTATATCCCAAACTTAGAAATTTTTACCATACTTTAGCAAGATATAAATTCCCAAAATCATGTTTATTCTGTGCTGTATTGAGAACTTCAGTGTGTCAGTTCAGGATGTACAAATTAAACTCTACAGATGATAATAACTTAATCTGTTACCTTTGTCTGCAGTAAATATCTATTCAAGGCAGCTCAAGGCATTTCTATATGGTAGGATTAGATGGTAGCCAGAGGGAAAGTAAACTAGGATACATTCATGTAATCTACCACAGCACAATTTTATTTTCTGGTTTGTTTTACTTTTCTTTTTTTTTGCTGCAGGATGCGCTTGGATAAAACAATGGACAGATGTATTGAATTATGCTGAGCATGTCAATAAATACACCCAGTCTGCTGTTGTTGGGATTCCTTAAAATGTTTCCAACAGTGGGCGCTTTCCCAAGGCAAATACAACGAACAACTTCTGGAAAAATCCTGACTGCTTTGTCGTCCCTCCTAACAAAAACAGTTTCTGTAAAAGTTCCAAGAATATTCAAGTTCCAGCAAATCTCTTCATAAACCAGATTTTTCAAACAAATGACTGATACAATGTGGTATTACACTGCCTGTAAAATCTAATATATTATTTTTGGTATAATGTTTTTATATATGATATTATATAAGCAGAATGTGTTTGGAATTTGGTCATACTAATGTTAAATAAAATGTGGTGAGATCAGTGGGGAACCCCTATGTCCATCGACATCCTCAGAGAGGGCCTAGGGATAGGTACGAATCTGTTTTATACTACTATATTATCATTTATAATTGTATTTTTATTTTTATTAAATTTTTTTGTCTTAATTGTAATGGTCCTCCTATTGTATTTCTTCATTTTGTATGGTTAATTACAGGGTTATTTTTAAAGAGAAAAGAATATAGAATCCGAATATTCCTTTGGTAGTCTCTTGGTAGAAATAATGTAGCTGGACTCAATGCATGTTCACTAGGTCCTCGGGGTTTGGACAGAAGGTACCAGACAATGTCATTGACAAATACTTCAAACAGAACAGCATCTTGGAATGAGAGTAGGGACAGTCATATACAAATTTACTTGTAGTATGTGGGACAATAGACTTGGAAAGTGGAGCTGCCCATATTTTGCCACCTTGGTATAATTAGAATATCATCAAAAAGTTGATTTATTTCAGTAATTCCATTAAAAAAGTGAAACTTGCATAATTTATACAGTCATTCCACACAGACTGATATATTTCAAGTGTTCATTCCTTTTCATTTTGATTATTATAACTGACAACTTATGAAAACCCCAAAATCAGTAACTCAGAACATTTTTATATTGTGAAAATTTTCAATATAAAAAAATATATCACTTTTGGAATGAAATTAGTGAAATAAATCAACTTTTTGATGATATTCTAATTATGTGACCCGTGTTAGTGAACAAAAATAACAGAATAAGAATATTATATATATATTGCATGACATAAGTATTTGATCACCTACCAACCAGTAAGAATTCCAGCTCTCACAGACCTGTTAGTTTTTCATTAAGAATCCTTCTGTTCTCCACTCAATGATCACGAGGAAGGTGAGGGATCAGCTCCGAACTACACGGCAGGACCTGGTCAATGACCTGAAGAGTGCCTGAACACCAATCTCAAAGAAAACCATTAGTAACACACTACACTGTAATGGATTAAAATCCTGTAGCGCATGCAAGGTCCCACTGCTCAAGACAGCACATGTCCAGGTCTGTCTGAAGTTTGCCAATGACCATCTGGATGATTCAGAGGAGGAATGGGAGGTCATGTGGTCTGATGAGACAGAAATAGAGCTTTTTGGTCTAAACTCCACTCGCCATGTTTGGAGGAAGAAGATGGATGAGTACAACTCCAAGAACACCATCCCAACCATGGGAGGTGGAAACTTCATTCTTTAGGGATGCTTTTCTGCAAAGGGGACAGGACGACTGCACCGTATTGAGGGGAGGATGTATGGGGCCATGTATTGCGAGATCTTGGCCAACAACCTCCTTCCCTCAGTAAGAGCATTGAAGATGGGTGGTGGCTGGGTCTTCCAGCATGACCACTACCCGAAACCCACAGCCAGGGCAACTAAGGAGTGGCTCCTTAAGAAGCAACTCAAAGTCCTGGAGTGGCCTAGCCAGTGTCCAGACCTGAACCAAATAGAAAATCTTTGGAGGGAGCTGAAAGTCCGTATTGCCCAGTGACAGCCCCGAAACCTGAAGGATCTGGAGAAGGTCTGTATGGAGGAGTCGGTCAAAATCCCTGCTGCAGTGCGTGCAAACCTGGTCAAGAACTACAGTAAATGTAATTGCAAACAAAGGTTTTTGTACCAAATATTAAGTTATCCCTTTCTGATGTATCAAATACTTATGTCATGCAATAAAATGCTAAATAATTATTTAAAAATCATACAATATGATTTTCTGGATTTTCTACACGCTTTGTAAGTAGGAAACCCTGCAAAATCAGCAATGTACCAAATACTTGTTCTCCCCACTGTATATATACACAGCTCTGGAAACAAGAAACCAGGCAAGCCTAGTTCAGCCGGCCCACAATCGAAAGTGTTGCCCTCATGATATGATACAAAAAACATGCATCAATAATAATATCTATACAACTGTAAAACCTTAGTGCATTGTAAAAGTAACAGGTGTGCATAATATGATTGGAAGATGAGCATGATATAAAATGTCAGGTGTGTATGGGACTATGGATGGAAAGGAAGAGGGGTTCCAGAATTGAGCAGCCTTACGGCCTGAGGAAAGATACTTTCCCATAGCCTGTTTTTTTTAATGGAATAATCCTTTACCTTCTGCCTGACGGCAGCTTGGTAAACCGTCCATGGCATGGGTGGCTGGGATCTGTAATGATTTGTTTGCTCCTCCTCCAACACCTCTCTGTGTAGAGATCCTGCAGGGACGGCAAGCTCAGACATTGTTATGCACTCTGCTGTTTTAATTACTCTCTGAATTGCTTTACGGTGAAGGGCGGTGCAGCTGCCACACCAGGCAGTAACACAGCCAGATAGGATACTCTCAATAGAACATCTGTAGAAGTTGTTGAGTATCCTGGAATCCATGCCAAATTGGCGTTGGAAGAAGAGCCTGGTCTCCTTCACCAAGTTCTTAGAGTGATGAGACCAGGTCAAGTCACCGCTGATGTTGACACCAAGGAACCGGATGTTGTGAACTCTCTCAACTGCAGACCCATTAATGTGTATGGGGGCATGGTCTCCCCGCCGCTTCTTCCTGTGATCAACAATCATCTCCTTCGTTTTGCTGATATGGAGCTGGAGGTTGTTTTACTGACACCACGAAGTCAGTGACCTTACCTCGTCTCTATAGGCTGACTCATCGTTGTCAGAGATCAGGCCTATGATGGTGGTGTTGTCAGCAAAATGAACAATGGTGTTGGAGATGTGAGTTGCCAGGCAGTCATGGGTGAAGAGAGTACAAGAGCGGGGGTTGCCAGTACTGTGAGTCAGTGAGGAGGAGCTGGTGTTGCGCACCCGCACCACCTGGGGTCTGCCTGTCAGAAGGTTCAGCATCCATCTGCACATAGAGGGCAGAGACCCACATCCCTGAGCTTCACCGCTAGCTTCTGGGCCACAATGGTGTTGAAGGCTGAGCTGTAGTCAATGAACAGCATTCTCACATTTGTGTTCCTCTTGTCCAGATGAGAGAGTGCGGAGTGGAGGGTCAGAGCAATAGCATTCAATGTAGATCTGTTATGTCTATAGGCAAACTGTAGCGGGTCAAGTGTTACAAGCATAGAGTTTGTGATGTGAGTTTTAAATAGCCGCTCAAAGCTCTTAATGACGATTGGTGTGAGTGCTACATGGCGGATGTCATTAATGCTGAAGACTTTGCTTTTTTGGCACAGGAACAATGACGGACTTTTTGAAGCAGGTGGGGACCACTGATTGACGTAGCGGTAGGTTGAAGATATCAGTAAAGTCATCAGCCAGTTGGTCTGCACAGACCAAGAGAACACGGCCTAAAATGTTGTCTGGTCCAGGAGACATGCGAGTGTTAATCCTTTTTAGCGCTTTGCAAACATCTGCTCTGGTCATTTGTGGGCAGCTGTCCTGGTCCATTTGAGTGTCCATGCCAGGGATGATGTTCTCAAAGCCAGCATAGAAAGAGTTCAGTTCCTCTGGGAGAGTAGCCGGCACTTCCCCCACACTGCCTAAATATGATGGCCTGACTGTCAGCACTGGCATTGATCTCAATCGAAAATCAAAACACAAGCTGTATGAACTTGCCATTACTTATAAGGACACGAGAATTGACATAATTTTTAAAGGATAATCATAATGGTTAGTTGAATTTTTGTGGTCACCTACATCTTCCTTTTTGCTCTCTCCTTCATATTATTTTGAATACAATTTGTATTTCAATTGTGTTAAAAAACGGTAATGACATTGCAATTGGAAGCCCACAGTACATACAATTTCTTGTTGTAGTGCATTATATTTGTCACATGTTGGAGACTTTCTATCTGACAGCATATATTGGCTATGGACTTGAAACAGTGTGAGTAGTTGTGTGGGGGAATTTATTCCGCCACTATTAGATTGATGGATTGTTTTGGCAAATTTTGGCAAAACAATGCAATACATTTTTCTTCTAATGTGGTTACTGCTACTGAAATTTGCAACCGTTGTGTAGGTTTGCTGCTTTTGTGAGCGCCAGCCAAGGCAGAGGACCAATAATTGCTTCACCTACTGTACATACTAAAACTGCAAAATGTAGGTCTTATCATGCTCTGTATACACAATAAAGGTATCAGAGTTCTATATCTATGATGTCACATCTTTTTCCGCAGGCCTAGCTCCAATGATTATGGTTTGCCACTGGCTGGGATATATTTGAGATGGTTACTCGACTGCATAAGACATACTCAATTTCAATCCTTTCCCTGGTCATTTCAAAGCTAGCGTTAAAGTAACAACTCCTCACAACAGTTTCAACACAACAGTGAGAGCAAAATATGGGCAATGACAAAAATGCAGCACTGTCAGTGCCAAGTCTTGGCTGGAATGCAACATTTCTGTTGCCTAACAGGCAGAATATGACTTGTGACTGTATATCTGATTTATAGGGCCATGAATCTTATATCAATCTCATAAATATTTTATGAGGGTATTGATGTATACATATCCAATCTGACATTGGACTACTAAAGATGCTAAAGAGTTATGGACAGTATGACTCAGACTGTCAAGCTGCAAAGGCTTAAAAGTCTCAAAATAAACACTTGGTCCTGAAGAAATTTCCCATGC
Source organism: Esox niger (assembly GCA_016801105.1). Lineage (NCBI taxonomy): Eukaryota > Metazoa > Chordata > Actinopteri > Esociformes > Esocidae > Esox > Esox niger. Next base: position 76,254 of record JACXGJ010000586.1, read on the forward strand.
CCACATGTCTTAACTCTAACCTTACTAGTATGACACTATTCTAGCATAATGTCACGACCGTGACGTTATGGAGTGAACGGACAAGGCGCAGGCAGGGGTAGGAGTCGGTGCAATCTTTATTCAAAAACACAAAGGAACAGAAAACACCAAGCACCAGGGAATACTACTAAATTAAAGCAAACGAAACGAAACGAAACTTACCAAGAACATCAGGACACATCGTAACATGGAACAATGACTGACAAATGAAGGGAGCAGAAGAGATACATTAAAACACATACTAATGAACTAATTGGGACCTGTTGTGAGTGACAATTGGAGATAAGACAAATGAAGGAGACAGGGATGAGTTCATGGCAGTTGGGAAGACAGGAAAAGCAGGAGATGACGGAGCCTTCCGTCACCTCTCCGTCACACATTGTATACATTTATAGGCTACATTTGAATCATGCATTGCAATAATATTGAATATAACTGACATCAGGAGTGTTGATATTTTCAGAGAATCGTATCTGACGAGCTGTGTTTCACATGATATGTTATGTGAAAAGATTAAAAGCAGGTTTTTGAGGATGGATCTTGAGTTTAATTTCAGTCATGATTTGAAGAGGTTATGACTCCTTAAGAACTTTAGCTATCACAGCTAGATCAGTTATTTAATTTTGAGCAGAACATTGCTCATACTGGGATTCATTGCAATTTGAATGATTGGTAATGGTTTAAACTGACACTTCACATTTTGGTAATCATTTAGTAGGTGACACAATCTGGCCAGTTATTCTTTGATTGAATAACTTTAAAGTTGCCATGCTCAGCTCTTTAACTTCTCACTATAGCACAGCCTGTAGTATGGATAGTGGCCTCTTTACATTTGAAAGCATCAGTTCATAATGACTTGCCAGTCAGAATCTGCTGAAAACTCATATCTTTATTTAGAACCATCAATTTACCCAGCAGAAATTTTGCCTGACTCACCTGGACATATGTCATTTCCTGGGCTTTTTTACTTTCTAAAATTGCAGACGTGGTGAAGAAAACAGCACATTTCAAGTCCCATTTCCATATTGCAGCAGGTTGTGCAAAACCCCTATCCTATCTGTCTCAGCAGTATCCATCAATGTATGTAAATGTCAAACTTACTATTGTGCCTTGAACACCCCATATCGTCCAACTCCTTATGGAAATGTCATAGCACTGCTGTGCAGTGATGTAATGCAGCTACCACAAACAAAAAGGGTCAGGCACCACAATGTTGTTTCAGCAGGAGGCATTTTTTTATTGTTCTGTATAAAAGTGCGAAGAGAGCTGGCTATCACATTTTTTTTACATTTAAATGACCTTTTTAAGGCAAGTGGCGTAATGGTTCTTGTTAGGAACAGACCAAAGGCAGACTGCAGTAAAATACATGAATGTTTCATTTTTCCATACAGTGTTATGACTGTCTTGTCCTCTGTTATGATAAGGACTGGAGGTGGCAGAGATTAATGGTGTGGTGGTAGAATCAGCACAAACGCTGCAGCGCTATGGAGATGCCTTTGCTGACAAGCCACGGTGTCCTACCTCCTGAGATCTGTTGGCAGTCTGGCCAGCATTCCACCTCCTGACCATTCCAGTAACCCCCATAATGCCACACCACACAGATTATCAGCACACATCACTGAATTTGCCACTGGAGCTATTTACTTGCTAAAAAGGACATCCAGGTCATTTTTACTGGTTTATCACAATGTTGTCATCTTCCCCCAACAAACTGAAAGATAGTTGTCTCCTCTGCCATACCCATACAATATAATACAATGGGTTTCTTCAGATGATGAATTAAAGATGTTTTAATACCTACAGAATACTTTATAAGCCAGATCCTCTCTACATTCCATCACATGGTCTCCAGGGACTGACATGTCTCACACACCAGCCTCTAGACTTCCATTAACAAGATTCAGCATATCAGAAATGAATAATATAAATAAGCTCTTTAATAGCTCTGATAGACGCTGTGCTGGGATATAGTATACACACATTTATTGATGAACCAAAACATTACGACCATTCACAGGTGAAGCGAACCCATCTCGCTGATCCTCTCCTAACAACGGCTCATGTCAAAGTCTGGGTAGATGAGATGGTAAGCGAACAATTAGTTTTCATAGTCAATGTGTTGGATGCAGGAGAAATGGGCAGGAGTAAAGATCTTCGCGACTTTGACTAGGGTGAAATTGTTATGGCCTGATGACTGGGTCAGAGCATATCTAAAACAACAAAGCTTGTTGGGGTGCTCTCGGTCTGTGGTGAGTACCTACTGACAGTGGTCACAAGAGGGACCAACCACAAACCGGCGACAGGTGGGACAAACCACAAACCGGCAACAGGGTGTTGGGCACCCAAGGCTCATCGATGTGCGAAGGCAACGAAAGCTATCCCGTCTGGTCCGAACTGACAGAATATCTACTGTGGCAAATAGTAATGATGGTTACGGGAGGAATGTGACAGAACACACAATACATGTGTCTGAACCCTGCGTAGCCGCAGTCTAGTCAGAGTGCTTACGATGACCCCTGTCCACCGTCAAAAGCACCTACAATAGGCATGTGAGCATTGGAATAGTGTGCGCCATTTACATAAGGAAGTGATGGCACCAGGATGCACTGTGGGAAGACAACAAGCCATGCAACAAGGATGCATTGTGATGCTATGAGCGATGTTGTGCAGGAAAACCCTAGGTCCGGGTATTCATGTCAATGTTATATTGACACGTGCCACCTCCTTATTATGATTGCAGATCAGGTACACTCCTTCATGGTAATGGTCTTCTCTGATGACAGTGGCCTTTTTCAGGAGGATAATGTGCCCTGCCACACTGAAAACATTGTTCGGGAATGGTTTGAGGAACATGATCGAGTTCAAGGTTCAGCATTGGCATCCAATATCCCCAGATCTCAATATGATTGCTGGACAAGCAAGTCCTGTCCACAGTGGCTCCAACTCACAACTTATAGGACTTGAAGGATCTGCTTTCTACGTTTTGGTGCGGCACGCAAGGGACCAAAAGGTGGTCATAATGCTGTGGCTCATGAGCATATATAACCGTGTATCTAAAAAAGTTGGGACGCTGAGTAAAATGCTAATAGAAACTGAATAAAAAAATTTGCAAATAATTGATTCCTATATTTAATTGAAAAAAGTACAAGATAACATACCAAATATTGAAACTGAGACAATATACTGTTTTAGGAACAATTCATGCCCATTTTGTATTTGATGCCAGCAAAATGTTTTTAACAAGTTGGGACAGGGGCATGTTTACCAGTGGGTTGCATCACCTCTCATTAACAATGTTAACGTTTGGGAACTGTGGAGACTGATTGCTTTAGTTTTGAATGTGAAATGTTTCCCCATTCTTGCTTGATATAGGATTTCAGCTGCTCAACAGTTTTGGGTCTCCTTTGTCATATTTTTAATTTCATAATGTGCCAAATCTTTTCAGTGGGTGAAAGTTCTGGACTGCAAGTAGGCCAGTTTAGCACCTGGACTCTAACTACAGAGCCATGCTGTTGGAAATATGTGCACAATACGGTTTGGCACTGTTTTGCTAAAATAAGGCCTTTCCTGAAAAATACATTGTCTAGATGGCAGCATATGTTGCTCCAAAACCTGCTCATATTTTTCAGCCTTAATGGTGCCTTCACAGATCTGTAAGTCACCTATGCAGCCCCATACCATCAGGGATAATGTGCTGATAACAAGCCGGATAGTCCCACTCCACTTTAATTTGTAGGATGCGGCGTCCATGATTCCCAAGAATAATTTCACATTTTGATTCATCAGACCGGAGGACAGTTTTTCTACTGGACAGTTTGCTTCATTCCATTTTAAATGAGCTTGGGTCAGGGAAAGCAGCAGCGGTTCTAGATCTTGTTTATTAAAGTTTTGTCTTTGCATGGTAGTCTTTGCATTTCAGGATGCAGTGTTCATACTGTGCTCATAAACAGTGGTTTTCAAGTGTTTCTGAGCTCATGCAATGATGTCCACTACCGAATCATGTCCTTTTTTAGAGCAGTGGACCCGAAGATCACAGCCATCCAATATTGTGTTTTAGCTTTGTCTTTTGCAAATTTTCTGAATCTCCTAATGATATTGTGTACTGCAGATGATGAGATCCCCAAACTATTTGCGATTTTATGATGAGAAATTGTATTCTTATATTGTTGCACTATTTGCTTACACAGTCTTTCACAGAGTGGTGAACCCCTCCCCATCTTTACTTCTAAAAGACTCATCCCCTCTGAGATGCTCTTTTTATTTCCAATTATGTTACTGACCTGTTGCCAAATTACCTAACTTGTTGTGAGTTTTTCAACCAGGTTTCTTGAAAGGGCATTACAGATTGCTTTTCAAGAAAAAAATATATAATTCTCAGTTTCAACATTTTACAAGTTGTTTTCATACAATTTTCTATTGAATATGGGGTTTAAATGATTTGCACATCATTGTATTCTGTTTATGTTTACATTTAACACAGGGTCACAACTCCTTTGGAAACAGGGTGGTACATAGACACACACAAATATATATATATATATATATATATATATATATATATATATATATATATATATATATATAAATAATATATTAATTAGTATGTTGGCTGTATAACAGGATTTGAATTGCATCTGGCATGGGTGTGGATTAGGTGTAAGGTCTTATTAAATAGCCAGGCCTCCTGTTAGACGCAGTTGGATTGGCACCACTTGTGTCTGTACCGGGGCTCCTCCTGGCTGGCTTGCCCTGCTCCCATCTGGCACTGCTACTAAGCCTCTCCTCTTGCCTTGCTCCATGCTAATAGTCTGTTTCAGTCCTTCTACAGCAGTTTTATAAAGTTGATAATAGTGATACTTTCCTACTGTGGTAATGTGTATATATACTTCTGGTACTGTGATAGATGGATTTCTAATCATTGATGGCCTTTTTAATTGTTGTACTGAAACACAGATATATGTCTACTTGGAGACACAAGTAATCATATTTCAGGAATGCTGTTTCCATAGTTGTTTTGTAGATGAGACTGAATCCTCATCATTCTGTGGACATAATGTGTATGAGTCCAAACATCTGACTTGAAGCAGAGAAAAACAAATTCACCGGATTGGCTAAAATGTAACAGCTACAATAAATGTAAATAAAGTAGGTAATGTACTAAATTAGTTGGAACGGTGAATATGCTACTGTAAACAAAGCACATGATGCCCTTCTGATTAAATAAATTAGCAAATCTAAATAATAAAACCAAGACAATGCATCCTTTGTTTAATGAAGGTGGTAGATTGCTAAAAATGATTTTAAATGTGAAGAGTGGAAATTAAGGCATAGCACAGAGAGCATCACCGTACTCTTTAAGGATAAAGTAAATTAACCCAACAAACATGCCTCAACATATAATGTATTTGTCTTCTTCATCTTCATCCGCTTATCCATTGTCGGGTCGCGGGGGCAGCAGCTCCAGCAGTGGACCTCAAACTTCCCTTACCCAAGCTACGTTTGCCAGCTCTGACTGGGGGATCCCGAGGCGTTCCCTGGCCAATGCCAAAATATAATCTCTCCAGCTAATCCTGGGCCTACCCCGAGGTCTCCTCCCAGCTGGACATGCCTGGAACACCTGCCTAGCGAGACCTCCTAATGTATTAGTAAAATATAATAATATAATTTACTGTGTCTAGCGATGGTTGATAAACAATATGTAGCAAACACATAAAAAAGCCAATTACCAAATGTGCAGTTGCATTGCAAGGCTCTGAAATTTAAACTAGGGCTACATAATTACTGATCAGATATTTGTTGAACGTTATTCAGTGTACATACAAACAGTTTAATGGGGTCTTTATGTTCTTGGCAGCTCTGTAATAAGTCATCATTATCAGAAGGCTTGTTATATATGGGCTCGTAAATGATGTAGTGGTTTGATGCAGAAGACAAATTGGCTTTAACAATGCAGTATAGGTTATGTAGCCTGTAAATAAATATGTATTTTTGCAGAATGTTTGCAAACCCAAATTTATAAAATGTTTACAGTGCCCAAGTGCCCGTAGGCTTTGTGATGTGACTTTTAATATTTAGGTTACAGGTTTGTTTTCAGTATATTTCATTTTGTATTGGTTTACTCTTTCCTTGAAAATGTCCTTCAAATGTTTTTTAGAGTTTAAAAACAAGTTTAAAAGATGTCACCGGGTCATCGCTTTTCCTTCCTTAGAGCACTTTTAGCAAGGCATGGACTCCACTAGACCACTGAAGGTATGCGGCTGTGGTATCTGACACCAAGATGTTAGCAGCCTTTAAGTCCTGTAAGTTGCGAGGTGGGGCATCCATGGATCGGATCTGTTTGTCCAGCACAAACCACAGATGCTCATTTGGACTGAGATCTGGGGAATTGAGGCCAAGACAGTGGTCAGTACCTTTTGATAGGTACTGACCACTGCAGACCGGGAACACCCCACAAGGGCTGTCGTTTTGGAGATGCTCTGACCCAGTTGTCTACCCATCACAATTTGGCCCTTGTAAAAGTCGCTCAGATCCTTACACTTGCCCATTTTTACTGCTTCTGACACATCAACTTTGAGGACAGAATGTTCACTTGCTGCCTAATATATCCCACACATTTACTGGTGCCATGATAACAAGATTATCAGTGTTATTCAATTTTCCTGTAAGTGGTCATAATGATATGGCTGATCAGTGTATTTAAGTATAGAATACTGCTAATGTAACATGTTGATAGCAACAACATATTACTTGAAAACAAATATTGCAGTGTCAGAAGTGTTTGCACCCTTACAGACTAAAGAATTCTGCTCCGGCATAGAATGCTCAGCATTGTTTCACTCATAACTGTAAATGTTCATTGATGTTCTACAATGGTGTTGTAGAAAGATGCATGTCATTTCAATTAAATATATTTAAAAGTCATTTTATACACTACTCAAAAAAAATTGTGGAACACAATCATCCCAGTATAACACCAAATAGATTAAACTTCAGTGATATCATTCTGTCCAGTTAGGAAGTATAAGCAATACAGAATCAAGGTCAACAACAACAGAAGAAAACCCCCCAAAATTGAATGGTTTTACAGGTGGTGGCTACAGACAATTGCACTCGCCTTATCCTTTCTGATTATTATCAAGTTTTTCATTTCTTCTTGTCACTACTGTTAGCATGAGGCGGTACCTGCAGCCATTTCAGGTTGCACAAGCAGTCCATCTCCTGCAAGGTAGCACATCCATACCTGCCGTCACCAGAAGATTTGCTGTGTCCCAGTACAGTCTCAAGAGCATGGAGGAGATACCATGAGACGGGCCATTTCACAAGGAGAGCTGGACAGGGCTGTAGAATGGAATCAACCCAGCAGCAGGACAGATATCTGCTCCTTTGCGCAAAATGGCATTCAGCAGAGAACACCAGAATTGGCGGGTCTGACAATAGTGACCCATTCTCTTCACGGATGAGAGCAGGTTCACACTGCCGGGAAAGATTCTGGAGACGCCGTAATGAACGTTATGCTGCCTGCAACATCATCCATCATGACCGGTTTGGTGGTGGGTCATTGATGGTCTGGGGAGAAATGCTAATCGAGGTGCATGGTGCAGGGCTATTAATTGACTTGGTGTTATACTGTGATATTTGTGTTCCCCAATTTTTTTTTAGCTGTGTAGAGAAACAGTAATGTACTTTTTAAAAAGAGAGACTGGTCTCCACCCAGGCAACAGACGGGTTGGCTGCACAAATGAAGCTCGAGATGATTGACATTTCTTTCTTTGCAGACTGTTGTGCACTGGCGATTCAAAACTCCAGAGAACGTTTCATGCCAGCTTTTGAAAAGCCATAATGTGCCCTTACAGATATACAACTATGCTGTAACCCAAGATTTAGATATGTCTGAAAATTTACAATTAATTTTTATGTTGCCTAGACAACAGAGCTAGTAGCAGCTGTGAAAAAGATGTGCAGGCGACAACAGATAAAAACAGCAAGTTTATAAGCAAAGTACATGAATGTTACAAATGCTGCATTGCATTAATTGAGGAACAAAACATTATCAGAGAAGTACGGAATGGTCACAGTACCAGCCCGACAGACAACAAGACGAGACCTTCAATGTTACATTTATACTTTTTTGTCTTATATTTGAATATGCACAGGTCCCATTGTAAATAAAACTTAGGTATATGGACAGTTTGGACAACTGTATGTTTCATTAACAGAAAGAGATAGCAAAATGTAACTCTTTACATACCTGTCTGGGATTGCAAAGTATGAGTGTCAATCTGTGTCTGTGACATCTGTGTCTGTTACCAACCGCATTATTGTGGTTGGAGAAAAAAACATTTGACAACTAGACAATCATTTTACTGCTCTTAAAGGTTCTCTAACTTCCTTTGTACATTGTGTAGGGTTTGATCTTGCTTGCATGAGATAGTGAGAAGGAATCTACTGTGATAACTCATCCTCTGAGTTATCTTCCTTAATCTCTAAGAATGAGAAGCCAAAGAACAATTTGTGAGGTATTTATGTCAAACTTACTTATGTTCTCTTTCTATCTGAGTTAAAGCATAAATAAAGAGAATATTTCACTTCACCACCTGCTAAGCCCTGTCATATCAGAATAGGGCTACTTGCCATTAAAGCATTTGGCTCTAGTGATCAACTCACAAAAAAACTAATTACAATATATAGAAACAGAAGGGATAAAAAATGTAACGCTTCTGGTCCTCACTCAAAACTTTCCTTTTCAACTTTTTTAGAAAAGAAAGCAAAAGGTTGGTTTCTTATTTTTTCCCGGAGCTGTGATACCTAACCCAAACCTTTACCTGAACCCCAGTGCTGTGATACCTAACCCTAACCAAATCTTAACCTAACCTTTTTTTGTTTTCTAACCTTACCCCTAACATTAACCTTAATCTTAACCACAGTGCTGTGAGACTTAACATGAACCCAAACCTTAATCACGGTGCTGTGGTACCTAACATTAACCCAAACCTTAACCCCAATGCTGTGATACCAAATGTTAACTGTACTGTTAAATGCATTTACTACATATTGTAGCAACCTTGGTAAGGCCATTGCTCATCCCTCCAAAACTGTTATCCCTGTATGGAGCAGTGGGTAGGACACACGTCTGTAGAGCAGAACATTGCCAGTTTGCAATGGTCTCTTAATTTTAACCCTTCTGTTCCTCACTCAAAACCTTCCTTTTCAACTTTTTTGGAAAGGAAATAAACAGGTGCAGTGATTTAATTGAGTGCATAACATATGTTATGTTTTTTGCCAAATTGTAATGCAATATGCGTTTTGGTAGTGCATTGGAATGTAACCTATTGGAATGTAACATATCATATGAATTCAGGTGCCATAGATTTATGTAAAATAGTCTACGTATTCCAATGAGCCCAGGTTGCAACATGTTACCTTAAACCTTTGTGCAGTCCGCATTTTTATAAACTAATTGCCTAGATTTAATATCAAATATACAGTACGCATACCATTTGCATTAGCATGGGGCCAGGCTTACTTTGAATTGCATTAGCACAGAATAGAAGGATGCAACAATGGCAATAATCTATATTCTATACATTTTTGAAAATACATTAAATATACAAAATTCAAAACAAAATGAAACCACAACCTTGTCAGTTTTGACAGGGCTTATTGGTGATTGCACTGGGCTAGACATTTTATTTAATATTGTGATCAAATCAAATTAAATTTACGTTTATTTATTTACTTTTTGTTATATCGAGTGTAAGCATTGCGTGTCACTGCTGGATATGGGCTGTGTCATGCCATAACCCACAGAACTTACTCTACACTTACTGTAAGATCAGCTAAAATCTGGTCTACCAGTGTTGCCTGAAATGTGCATTTTGGATCACATTTTTGCCGGACCGCGTAAGCAGAGCCGGCCAAGAAGAGTGAATGTCACTGACTGACTGACAGACTAACTGACTGACGCCCCCTTGTTAAATAACATATTTTGTTATTAAACTATAGGCCCCGTGTTCGTATCTCCTTACAGGCAAAGTGACGTACGCATTATGAATTATTCCGTATAGATAAAAACTTCAGTATCTACATTATAGTAAGTTTATGGTTTTATTGCGACTATTTCTGGTGGATTTTTGAAGTATGCATCTGTGCATGAGTTTTGGGTCAGGATAGACAAACACATTTACCGGCTACAGTACAACATTCTGTTACATTAAAGCCTTGACTAAAATTGTATATGGTAATATTGCAACTGTTTCTGGCATGGAAAAGTTTGTCTTGCTAGCAATTGCTAAATTCTTATGTTCCTAGGACGTTAGCAGATACTAGTAAGCCTATGGCCAGAGTCAAACGCCATACAGTAGATACTAGTAAGCCTATTTGCCAGTGGCAAACGCCATACAGTTCATAGATGCTATTTGGGGTGGAGGTAAACTTTGTAAGAAATGTTAGTCAGTTTTACTGTATCAATATCATTCACGAATGGCTAATTAGCTGTTAAAACGGCCAGTGGCAAAAGAGGATTTGTTTAGGGTAGACACAAGAGGCTATAATGGCGCCAGCAAAATATTTCTATGGTGCCGTGGTTAATGACACAGCCTTCCATGTGAGCGACCTGGGTTCGAATCTTGAGAAGACAGCAATTTCCATTATGGGCCGGCTGAACTAGGCTTTTCTGGCTCCTTGTTAAAGATAGGGTTAAGGTATTTTTTATAGTACTTGTTTTTTTATAGTACATCGCAGATCTTTGCATATTTTAAACATTGAATATCGAACATGTGTTTGACAATATATTTTTTTGGACTAGCTCTGTAATCAAAAATATTTTAGAGCTTAGCTTAGAGCTTATTCACAATAACAGTAAAGGCCCATTCCACTGTCACATATGTTGTATTATTCTTAACCTTCTATATATCCTTGAACTCCAGATCAAATTGTTAAATGGTCCGTATATCCATTTTAAAACAACTCCATATCTTAACTTAGTAGTAACTATTGTAACAGATGAAGTTGATGCAGGAGTATTGGTAGAGTCAGATTACACACATTTTACAAATCAGTTAGTACTCTTCTCAAATGAACACATCACAGTACAACAGAGTCAGTTAACAAAAAATAAGAAAAAAAATGCAAAAGTCAAAGACATGCCACACTTTGGTCCAAATCAAATTAAAATGCATTGAGGGTAAGCATTTACAGTGGGAGTGGGAATCAAACCCAAAACTTCAGATTTGCTAGGCCCATATTCTTACAAAACGAGCAACAGTTGACCACAAGTCAGAGCAGAAACGTACCTTCTTTGAAGGTAACTTTTTACTTGAAGACGTTTCACAGTACAATGTGTGTAATTTAAAAACAAGGAATACATGTATTGCTATTTAGGAATCAAACCTGTAACAGCAGTGTTCTACATGCTCTGACAAATGAGCAACAGAGGACCAAAATGATAATCAGAGATGGAACATCTAGCAACATTACTTTTGAACAGCAATGGGCAATTGCTCCTTCTATTTTCATTTGTGATATTTTATTTTAATATCTTTGGTCATGGTTGTGTGGCATCTCTCCACAAAAGAGGACAGCTTATCCACCCTCTCATTCCAGGGGCCTAAACCCATGAGAATATTTAGCACTGCCAAATCTAGCTTGGCAACTGGAGCTGTACGGCTGTATCATTGTGTGCCCCAGTCCAATAATGTCAAAGCCTGCCTTCATAGTTTCCCTGCTGGAAGAGCCTAGTTGTACCTGGCAATGACACTTCTTGTGTTTCCCACTGAGGAAAGATGCATAATGTGGTTATATAAACATTCATTTTCAGACAATCCACTAACACAAGTTTTAATAATTGTTTTGTTATCAGTTATGTTGTCTTATTCATTCATATGTTGTTCAAATAAAAAAGCATTACTAAAATTTGAGTAATTTAATAGTATTTGCAGTTCACACTACTATTTTGCCATCTCACCCAAATTTGAAATGACCTCTCAAATGGCAGAGCATATCATTGGCTGTGGCTGTGTTCCCATTACTCTTAGTAGGTAAGTGTTTCAGAGTACATCCCTGTTTCACTGGGACTCTCTTGGGAACCAAACCTGAATCAATTGATGAGTCAGAAAGGGCAGTGGTCAAATCTTAATAATTAGAGTGACCTGCAATAGCAGTTTCTGATTGCTTTTCAAGGGTCTTCTGCTTCACATTATCAGATTCAGCAGAGATACATAGCTTTTCGTATAAAAATAAGGACATGTCTAAGTGACCCATACTTTTGTATATTGGTAAACATTTTGTATCACAGCTATATTGACCAAGCAATATTAATGCACTCCACTTTGTGTGTATTGGCCATATACCCAACCTCATCAGGCCTTACTGCTTAGTTTTGTTGAGCAACAGAAGATTATATTTTACTTTTGTCTGTACAGTACAGTCAGGGTAAGGAGAGATTATGTTACAATGTAAAGCTATTAATACTGGACTGTTCATATATTGCATTATGTTCTTTCTAGTAAATGGTCTGCAGGCTGGCAATAAACAAACTTCGCAGCCAAGGCCAAATTATAGGTGGCTATGCGTCGTAATGGTAGATGAGAACACAAAACAAGTGCCTTGGTGTTTGGATAAAGTTAATGACTGCATGTTTTCAACAAGTTCAGCGACATGCGGAATTGAACTTCAATCAGTGAGGTTGACTGCATAGGGAAAACATAGTGAACTAAGTATCTTCCATTATTCCATTATTATATAATACCTGACAACAGGATCTTGGCGCTGAGCAAAAAATGGGTCCTTGGCATACTTACATTTTGACAGACATCAGAAAGAACAGTTCTAAAGATTGATAGAGGGTACTCCAGTAGTTACCTTTTGCCTAGCATACCTTGTCATGTTAGGAGGGGCAAAATTGTTGTGCAAGATCAATTGTGAGCATACAGTAGGGCTCTGACAGAGATTGTGTATGATCATCACAAGAGGCACTTTACAAGATCTCACCACCAGAGCTCATACTCAGCATTTAGAGCGAACATGGCAGAACCTCAAGATGGATATGTGGCACCATAGAGGTAATCTCACCGCCAAGCTCTTAGAAGAGCACCTGAGAGTAATTGAACAGGAACACTGGCTTGGAAGAAATCACAGACCCAGCAATATTGCCCATATCATTCACAACCTCAAAAAACATAATGCACATCATTGTCTGTGACTTTGCACTGTCGAACAATTGATGCTTTTACATACACCGTGGGTAATTTGAAACATTTGTTTTTACTGGCCTATTTTTGTTGGTAGCCAGTTCAGAATAGCAATAAGTTACCTCAGGGATGTGTATGTTGCAGATTTATGACAACTAATGGCTGTATCCAGTTTGTATATGCTGCAGTGTGTTGTTTCTAAGTCTAAGAGACGTTAGGCATGGAATATTGTCCACATAACACACCTTTTCTTTTGCTTTATTGTTTGATTTTGTCACAGAAGTCATTGACTGCTTTTGCCATTCTTTTTGGATTCATTCTGATTGTGTAATGTAAGTGCCAGATTGCCAACGGTAGAATTTTGTAGCAATGAATGTCATGTTTTTCAAATTGCTTAAGTACACTAAGAAATAAATAACAGCTTTGTGTTGTGTCATTATGAAGTGTTCAGAGCATTTCACTTTACTGAAAGCAGACAATGACCAATATACAATATTATAGTTACATTATGGTGTATTATATCTGTCTGCCTTTGACATTTCATCACAATCAAATATTACCCGATTGTTAATATTAATTAATTAAAATCTTGATTATGTTAGCACTAAGTAAAAACCTTTCAAGGCAACAGGCATTTACAGTAAGGCTTTTTAAACCACACAATATTCATAATATACATATGTCCAACAGTGGCATCAATGCCTTCGCCATCCAGGAACTGCCTAAATGCTCTGGCCACATGAGGCCAAGCATTGTCCTGCACCAGGAGGAACCCAGGGCCCACTCCACAAGTTCTGACGATAGGTCTGAGGATTTCATCCTGATACCTAACAGCAGTCTGGATACCGTTGGCTAGCACGAGGAGGTCTGTTTGACCCTCCCAGGATATGCTTCCCCAGACAATCACTGACACACCGTGGCAGACCTGCCAATTCTGGTGTTCTCTGGTGAATGCCAATTGAACGACACGGTACTGGGCTGTGCGCACAGGTCACATTAGAGGATGTTGGGCCTTCATGCCATCCTCATGGAGTCTGTGTCTGACAGTTTGGTCAGAAACATAGACATCAGTAGTCCGCTGGAGGTCATTTTGTAGGGCTCTGACTGTACTCCTCCTGTTCCTCCTCGCACAAAGGAGCAGAGGCAGATCCAGCTGCTGAGTTTATGTGCTTCTATGGCCCTGTCCAGCTATCCTTGTGTAACCGCCTGTCTCCTTGTATCCCCTCCATGCTCTTGAGACTGCACTGGGAGACATTGCCAACCTTGTGATGGCACATATGGATGTGCCATCCTGGATGAGCTGGACTACCTGGGAAACCTGAATGGGTTGCAGGTACCGCTTCATGCTACCAGTAATGACACAGGCAATATGAAATGCAAAAAAGAGAGGAATCAGTCAGGAAGGATAAGGAAAGAATAATTGTCTTTGACCACCATCTGCAAAACCATTCCCTTTTTTGGTGTTGTTTTGCTGTTGCTTCTACAATGCACCTGTTGTCACATTTATTTGCACTAAAACAGGTGACATTGACAATATGCTTCCTTACTAGACAGATTGTTATCCCAGATTGAAGTTTAATGTATTGTCAAATTGCCAAAGAATTGTAGATTTAACATCTTCAGTTAAGCAGACTTAGACATAATGAATAGCTTTGTGTTTTATCATTATGAAATGTGCAGGATGTGCTATTTATGAGTCTTCATATGTCTTATGCGTATACACTTAAGCCCAAAAGTATTCATACCCATGCCAATGCTGTAAATGACATAAACGAGTAAATGACAAAACACAGGAAGACATTGAGCTGGAGATACAAATGAATAACATAACTATTTCAGTTAAAACGCCATGTCCAACATTATTCATACCACTTGATATTGTTGCACATTGTTTTGAAAATGTAATTTTCTATACTATTTAAAATATTCTTGTCATTTCCAACATGAGGGAGCATTCTAATAATCTATAAATTGAGAATTGCTAAACAGCAGTAATTCTTTAGTCAGTTACTAGTCAACTGAAATGGCTAAAACCTAAAATAAGTATGTTATTCATTTGTGTCCCCAGCACAATTTTCAGCTAAAACATTGAAATTGGCCAGAAGGTGTAATGTAGTAATTACAGGATGGGCTGTGTTTAAATTGCTACCAGGTCCAAGCCAAATTATCAGTGCCGGTGTAACCAGTGGATATGATAATAGAGACACCATCTGATATGAGTTTTTTAAATGGTAATGAATAGGTTGCTCTTTTTGTTTTCTGCACCAAGCAACTGGTCATGAGAGGAATTTTCTGGAAATTAGGATGGCTTACATTCACCTCCATAGTGAATTTGACCGCAATTTGCTCTGTTTCTGCACATATGAACATCACTCAAAACACCAAAAGAGCTTTCACTCCACTTTCAAAATGGGTGAATTGGCTCCCCCAAAAATGGCCCAGTATGAAGACAATCAGAGGCTGAGGTGCGTGCCAATCAAGTCAGCCTTCACTCACTGGGAAAAAATCGATGTGCCCTAACCTGTAGGAGCAGAGGCTGACAGACAGACATAATCTCTGCAGGAGCCGGAGCACTCCGCCATGGTTTAGGAGAAAGGTTGGTGAGGCAGAGGGTTCGGGGTGAGTGTATGTTAAAAGCCCTTATTCTGTCAAGCTCTCTCCCCTCCCCTCTCACTCTTTTTCAACCGCTCTCACCGTCTTCCTCTCTAGCACTCTTATTCCCTTTGCCACCAGCTTGCTATTTGTACAAAGCTGCTTTCAACTCATTTTAGAGCATGGAAGATTGTGAGTGACAAGGTATGGCTGGTGCATAATGTGGCCCTCTCTGGTGAACCAGCATGGCTGAGACAGACAGAAGGGTGCGGGAGGGGAACCTGCCACACTGCTATCCTGCTTGGTTTAATGGTTAACCAGTGATGCAGTGATCACACATGGACTACACTCAGACAGCACACACGCCGGAACACACACACAGAGAGACATCTACACACGAAAATACACTCCTCGTCAGATAAGGCGGCTCTGCATTTGGGATCAGTGCTCACAAGACGAGCGAGACCAGCCAAATCCTTTCAGAAATCCAACTGCTATTGATGGCAGCAGGGTTCTTTTGAGCGGCTTCTTGTACATCTCTACTGTATGTGTGATGGTAGAACCAAGGCCTGTCACACGAGATAAGGAGGTGCTATTTTATCTGCAGACCTAGCTTTTTACAGATGAAACTCAGCTAGTCATTTGTGAGACCCTAGAGACATTTCATACGTACCTGCTCTATTAAGCCAAATCTTCCAAGGATAAACCAAAATTAGGTTTTGCCATTTTTATAAAACCTTCTATTTCGATACTTTGCCATTTTTATATTTTCAGTACCATAGACACTTGGTGATATTGTCTGATTATCTGTAAAATACACCCCTACATACAATATCTTACATTCTAAATTTGAAGAATTAATACATATTTAAGCACACAGTTTTCAAATAAATGCAACAGAATAATCAGATGTAACTGAATTACAAAATAAAAACATTAAATGTGGCCTCAATTGCATTTGTACTATTCCATCGCTGCCTCTACTTGGATGAAAAGTGTCAATCAGGTGAATGAGAGGAAGTGTCTTCAAACTCTAGCCTTGCTACCTTTGATACAGCAACACCCACTGCAGGCATCAGGAGAGTTTAAAATGTAATTTAAAGAAAAAATTAATCAATTAAAACCAAATGCAACAAATATTCAGCACATTATTTTCTTCTGTTTACTGTTTAAAACATGAATCTTTTATGATTAAGGGTCTCTTGTGGCTAATACCAGGAGGAGCATTTGTGTCACCTGGGAGTGAAGGAGTGAGTGAGAGATGTCCCTTTTTAATTACATAAGAAACACTGTCAGTGATTGGTAGAAAAACATAAATGACTGCTAAAAAGCATGTATAGAATGTATAGAATTTTCCAACAAAATAATGGAGAGATGTAATAGTTTTTTACCAGGACTTTTGTTTTTGATTTTTAACATTTGTGTTTTGGTTAATTAATTAATGGGTGAACCTTTTCTTTTATAATGAGTTATTATCTTTTCCCAGTGATCAGTCCTTTGTTGAGTTGCTGTCCACTGCTCCCCAGTCCTACACAGTCCACATCATTAATTCAGCCAGAAATCCTCTCACCAATGCAATGGCTCATGTAAAAGTAACTGACACTCCCTACACAAAAAACATATATTCTTCAGGAGCCTCAGGGTATCTGTTGTGAGAAAGCAGCCAAGAGTGGTTTTGAGGAGATTTTAATTAACATAAAATCAGATACAAAAAAGCATTATGTTAGAGCCAGGTCCTTGGAAGTAGATTTATATTGAGAGGGGCTTGGAACTGATAGGAAGAGAGGGAGGGATGGGAGAGTGTGTGTCTGAAGTACTGCAAGTACTCTAACCACTTTGTGCCCATCCTTCCTTTGACAGTTTACTGCACTTTCAGACAAACACAAGTGCATGTGCAGTACTGTGCAAAAGGCTTTGGCACCTGAAAGTTGAACTTATCTGGGTAGTATGGGTTTTAAATAAAAGAAAACAATAATATGTATAAATACATGATAATTATATTTACAAATAAATGCTTACTATCCTAATGCATGACTTCAGATTACTCTCAGGTGCCTAAAATTTTGCACAGTACTGTAAATATAGACAAGCACACTATCTGCACAAATGTGTGTTGTGTGCGTATGTCTTTTAAAGGGGCATTGAAGTTCAAAGTTTGATTCTCTATTTTTTTTTACTTTTGCCATTATGAAAATGTTTTCCTTAAATTATATTTTATTTATTTAACGGTTATTCAACCAGATAAGTCAAGAGAATTCAATAAGAACCCGTTCTTATTTTAAATGATGACCTGGCTAAGGACTTAGTATATGTTCCATTCATTAGCACCCAACTGAAGTGAATGACAACCAAAGGAAGTATAGGCTTTAAGAGTAATCATATCGAGATATCTACCAAAGTGCAGATTACTACTGGAGTGGCAGAACCTAATCAGTGAGTTAAGAGGTGGCATTTATCTAAAAGTTGACTTGAAAAGAATTAAACACGACTTGCATACTCACACATGCATGCACCTATCCGTGTTCATGCGCAGGAGCTAAAATGCATGTGAGGGAATGAAAGAGACAGGCAGTGAACGTCAACAGCATCATACCCATAGGGCTAGGGTAAAGAGGTATTAGCAAACAGCCACATGTTGTGAAAGTGTCGTTCCTATTCATTCTCATTGATAGAAAAGCTTCAGGAAGTGATTTGGGCAGTGGGCCACTGAGCTGTGCGCACCTGGCATGGGAGGCTGGGAAATTTTTGAGATACATCATCATTATGCAAATCACCAGCTGTGAACGCTAAGCAATAACCAATCACAGAGGTTGCTGTTGGAGACTTGCTGGAATGTCTTCCATGTTCTGAAACATTGTTGGATCCGTAATCATCGTCCACTATTTCCTGTCAAACAAATGTTTAATTCCAAAACAACTCCCCTCTATCCTCACAGTGCGTCGTTGGTAACTAATGTCAATGGGGGGAATTCAAATCAAGTGCATAGGGCCACAGAGTTTGGGATTCACAGGAACAGACTTTACTCTATTAATCACAGTTCTGCTGTCCATGACGTTTGGGGGAGTTGATCAGGAGTTGCCATCAACAGATCAAGCAGTCTAGTGTAACTGTTCTTGTCTTTGACACGTGCATGATCTTGAGACCCCAGTTCAATTCCTCACTTAAACTTAAAAAAACTATACATAGTATGATGTATTATTATGTACATAAACACAACACTTAAAGATGCTGCATGTCAAAGGATGGCAGTTCCCTTTTGGTAGGTCAAACAGGAACCATATTAATAGATGCCATTCTGGGGTTACAAGCCAACGTCAAGTCTTTGAAAACAAATATCAATCATGACAAAAAAGGCCCTACTGGTTTGTAGCAGCTGGGATACCCACCTCCCAACTATAAATGCCCAGGTACACATGTATTCACTGGTTTACTACTCATGCATACTGTACTGTCCTCCTTACTTGTTTAGTGTAATTGTACAAAGTTAGACATCAAGCCAAACTTTCATTCATTACAGACATGCGAGCCAGGAATAAATAGGACAAATGAACTTCCTAGTTCCAATATTTATTGCTATCATTCAGCAGGTTTCATGCCGAAACCAAATGCTTTAGATCTATAACGAATCAGAGTAAAAACTGTAGGATAAAGAAAATGGGATAATAACTAATTGAGTTTTTCAAATCCTATACCGTCTATCAAATTAACAGAGCTGAATTACAATATTATAGGTATATGTAGATTTCAGTAACACCAAGAATGCGTTAATGAAATACAACAGGTAAGTATAACCAACAACAAACTGCAGAATATAAACAATATGCTGCTTTCTGATATATAAGTTACGTCAGGTTATAGTACTGGAGTATAGAAGGTAAGCTAACCATACTAGCTGGCGTAATCAAAAGCTGAAGACATTTAATACTTGCAGACACAACAATAACATTCATCAGTATGGCATGTATGATGAGTAAAGAATAAATAACTTACAGTGATTGCTTTCCTAATTGTAACAAATATAGGTTAAATAAAGAACTCAGATAAGTTACAGTTAGCCTTGAACGAACCAAACAACAACCCTCTTCCAAAGCAACAAGGGAATCCATATACAGACAGCGTAACACATACTATGTTTGGCAAATGTCATATCTTTTTTGCTAGGGTTTTTGTAGTAAAACATTAGCCTTTGGTAGTCTTGGTCACTTCTCCTTGAGCCTGACAAACAATGTGTGATGGACGGGCCCCTATTGCCACCAAATTCTTCGGCTTTACATTAGTTTACATGGCGACGCTTGCTTGCAGGAGCAGGAGGGCTTGTGAACACTCCAGAGTTGGACAAGACGTCTGGCCCAGGATGGATTGCCCTAGTAGGGCCTGTTTTTGAGCAGGGCCCCGGATTGGCCAATGCATGTGTCACTGACTCCAAAAGTCCCGTTTTATTTCTAGGACCTCAGGTCAAGGAGGGAGCTGTACGGAAGTAACATGCCACTTTTCAGATTAGAAGTTGACTTGAGCGAGTTTTAAATAGACTGCTGTGTTGCACCGGGTTCTGTTCAATTCTGTTCAGCCGGTGAATGATCTTCTCCTGGAGCAGGTGGGCAGGATCACTAACACACAGGAGAGGACCAGGCACAGCCAACATCCATTATTCATCTACCATTTAATTATGGCACCAGGCTGTCTCACAGTTTTATTTGCTCACAGAAAAGAGTTCCAAGGGTTAATAAGACAATATTGGGGATTCCTAATTGGATTCCAGAAGAGAGGCAAGAGGAGTTGCTGCCTGTCTATCAGGGACCTACTGTGTGTTTGTTTAATATAACATGATATCAATGCGTCAGTTTGGTATGGATTTTCAAAAAGAAAGAGAATACATGGCATTCTATGGGGTGAGGTTTGCCTGAAAATATTGACACAGACAGAAGGGCATCTAGGACATAATGTTTAATTTGCCTCATACTACTGATGCCAGGATTTATCCCGCATGGGGTAGGCACCCCGGACCCAACACAACATTTTTGAAAAATAGTTTTGAAAGTAATAGTTGGTGTCCCATTTGTGTCATAAAAATCTTTGTTTGTAATATAATTATTTTTACATAGTGAAGAATATTTTGTAGGTCATTCTGATGTCACTCAGCACCCCAAAATGCTCCAAATTCAACCAAAGCAATATTGTTTGAATGTGCTTCATTTGTGCCAGTTTGTACCCCATAGTCTTGTTTGTGCTGATTCTGTGTTAGACATTTAATAGTAGGTGATGACATCACCAGCCCCCAGCCTACTCAAAATCTGCTCAAACTAGGCTGAATCGTTAATTCTCCGTTTGTGTTGGTTTGTGCTGGTGAAAGTATAATTTGTGCTGTTACAGTTTTTGGTACATAGCCTACATTTTTGTTGGATATTCCATTGGATATCGCATTGATGCATATCGGATGTTTGACAATGGATGTGGGTGGCCCAATTTTGTGTTTTCGCTGTGGCACAACATTAGTTATTCACATAGAAAGTTACAATCAAATCCCTTTAGTTGGGGCTGTGTAATGTAAACCTCTGATGCTGCACACATGCTATCTTAACACAGCACGCCCTGAGTGAGTTGCATACATTGTGAGACTGTCCAACAGTTGTGTACTTCAAGAGATTAATGAACTTGTTATTCTAGTTTGATCTTTCAAACAGATCAACTGAAAGTTGCAGGTCCTGAGGTCTTATAAACATCAATCTACCATGCGATATATAACCATTGCCTTTTACTAAACAAAAAAGGACCCAGGTTATTTAAGTTCCAATTCTCTCATCTCTTCACACATGTTTCAATGTATGTTCTGGCAAATTTTAGTACACTTTTTGACAGTGGGGAACCGTCATGGATCGATTGCAGACACGACATAAGAAATATATGTGTTTGTATCAATCTTTAAGATTATAATTTAGCAATGTGTAATTTCTTTATATTTATTGCATTTGTTAACTCTTTGTATTCAAAAGTAAGTTTCAAATCAAAAGCGATATTAATATCCAATCAAACGGAATCTTACTAGGCCTTCAGGATTTGGAAAAAAAGTAATTTGCCATTCAACATTATTAGAGCGTGTTTTTGAATGACAGTGTAAAAAACCAAACACAATGTGAGTTGCGATGTGTATTGGAGGTGGCAAACTAGGCACTAGAATTTATAGAAAGCATACAGGCATGTCTCTAACTAAGAGTGAATAGCTCGAATTTGCCTTATTGCCACAGGCTTTATGAGCTGATGTGTTAGGCTGCTCCAGCAGGATTATGTTGTCTAATTTGTTTACATATGCTTTTTACATTATAAAATTTCAACAAGTTATATTTGAAATGATAATCATAATTTTGTTGCAGCTCAAATGCAGTTAGGTGTCTAGGAAAATTATGATATGTGATCATGCAAGGCTAATGGTGTTGCATTTGAAGTTATCTGATAAATGATGTTTACAATAGGTATTAACAGTATTTAAGTTTTATGTACTACTATGATTGGGGCACCCGGTGAATAGAATGATCACTTTTGCTGGGCTGCATAAGCGGAAACAACTAAGAAGAGCGAATGTCTCTTACTGAGCAAGTGACTGACCGACCGATGTTGAATAGCGTAGTGGTAAGCGAATTGGACAATAAGCCTTCAGACTAAGAGAAAAAAAGTATCTTTGATCTCGGTTGTACATGGAAAATGTTATTCCGAAAGGTGAGGCATTTGGGAGGACCACCTATAAGTGCTGAAAGACTAATTAAACAAATATAAAAAATATATATAAATTTGTCACGGTTCTGTTGCAGGACACCGGCGCAGAGATGAGAGTGTGGTGATCCATAGTTTAATTAAAGAAACAACGCAAAGCAGCACCTGTGACATTGAACTGACGGACTGCTCCGTCATCTCTCGCTTTTCCTATGTCTCCAACAGTCATGAACTCATCCCGGTCCCTTTCATTTGTCTTGTCTTCAATCACTGTTCACACCAGGTCCCAATCAAGCCATTAGTATGTGTTTAAGTTTTTCTCCTCTGCTCCCCTCAGTTGTTAGTGTTCCATGTTACGGTGCGTCCGGATGTGTGTGGTGAGTTTTGTTCCCGTCTGCCGTGTTGCTTTATACCAATTTTTATCAAGTGCTTTGTGTTTTATGTTCTGTTTCTTTGAGCTTGTTTCAAATAAACACAGCATCGACTGGTACAATTGTCTGCGCCTGGTCCGTCCTCTCCACCACTACACATCAATCGTGACAGCAACCAATGATGTTGAGCGGCAAGTACAAAACAAACCACAACAATGATCCACACCGGGTGTGGACAACCCTGAGCATAACAGTTTCCCCAATTGGAGGAAACGATCAACACCTGCCTCTAATTCGGGAAACAAAAGAGTTAGAGGTGCCTAGAGGCACCACTGTCTATCTGGTCCAGACTATGGCCCCAGCCCAGCACAGATATTTCTAGATCATAGCCAGGATGTGACAATCTTTTCTGCTTTTACCAGTGCTAGACATGGGCAGGAGCTCTCTCTTAACTACAGACATGTTTCAATTCCAGCACCTCTGCCAAATAAGTATTGTGTCAGGCTTGCATATACAGTGCCTGTAGAATGTCTATACCCCCGCTGAAATCTGCAAGGTGTACAGAACAGTGTGTATATGAATAGAAACATTATCTTAATTTAAATGCATGAAATTGAGACAAAATGTAAATTTCTATAGGCACCCTAAGCATAAACAGTACAGGTACTTTTGTGACCCAATACCAATTCCAGTCCAGGTCAAGCACTGCTTTAAAAGTTTGGATTGTCAATCAATCATTGTGGGTGGGATTTATTTGGGGAGGGAGCAAGATGTTTGGCACAGGGTTAGAGGGATTTCTGACCTGTAAAATTGACCAATTTTAGTGGAAGGTGTTAGGGAAGGCATTATTTTATACAAAGTCAATATGCTTGATACATATTGACTCATCAATATCCTATCTATGGAGTTAGGTGAGCATAGAGGTGGATGTGGGAAAGGAGGCAGTGTGAGGGAGAATAAGTGTAATATTAATGCATCCACATAATACTGGCAGTGGAGAGAGGAGAGAAGTGAGGGAGACTACAAATTATATTTACCAGATTTTATCACATTTGTGTTGTGACATACAGTTTTTTTTATTTATGATTTTCATATATAGTAACCATTTAGGCTTTGGGATTAAATGGCCTTTTCTGATAGTATTTTCCACATTTCTATAATTACTATATTTAATAAAACAAATATTTTGCACAATTTCAACAGATTTGTTTGGTCAAAACATCAGTTGAGTGAAACCAATAGCCTTGGCCCTAGGACAACTAGTACAATAATGTTACATTATGAATATGTTATGTTACATTGGCACAGACTTTCACATCAATGAAGATGTACACATCTACCTCCAGAATATTTCTAAGTAAAACTCCAAACACCCCCAAAAAATCAATGTGCAACAGTAACAGACATCTGTCCTGGAAGAACTAGAAGATTATTCTAGCCTGATCAAGAGTCAGCTTGTGAAAAGCATGTACACCCCTTGGGAAACTTTCTATTTTTACATGTTTGTCATATGATTATAATACAAGTACATAGTAGTACATTTCATTTGGCAGTGGCCTTTCTAGACACTAAAGATCTTCATACACAGCAAAGGCAGTGTTTACACAGTGAAACAAGAAACAAGGCAAGCCTAGTTTAGCTGGCCCGCTATAGAAAATATTGCACCCATTACACATTTGGCCATTTTAACAGCTTATTAACCCGTAACAGGCTTAAACTAGTATCTACTAACTTCCTAGGAATAATCATAAGATCTGAGCAATTGCTAGCAAGACTGAAGATGAACTTTTCCATGACAGAAACAGTCTCAATAAAACCGTATACAGTTTTAGTTAAGGCTTTCAATAACATAAAAATTCTAGGTTGTAGCCAGCAAATGTGTTCATCTTGTCGGATCTGAGCATAAACAACTACAATAAGAATGTACATTTCATTAGAAGTGAATGTGCCTAGATATTGAGAATAACAGAAAGTTAAGATTCTCCCCTGTTGGTTGCGCTCTGGTAACCACAGGAATGTTTACATTGACCATTTAGTGTGGGGGTTAGGGTCTTGGCTTTGCTAGGTAAACGCCCCTCAAGGTATTTAACAGCTTGTAACCCACATTACAGTTGAGAGAGTAGAGAGAGACAAAGAGAGTAGGGAAGAGTTTGAGCCTGTAACATCATGTGCTAATAGACTACCAATATGCTGCAATAAACATTGAATACTCTCTCCCTTGACAACCGAGTACGCAAGTTATTATTACTACCACTATACGACATGGCTGATTTCTAACAATCTCCAGTATCATGACCCAAAACTCATGCAACTCATGCAATATAACCGTAAACTATTTTATTTCAGGCTTACTATAATGCAGATACTGAATGGTTCTAGAAAACTTTTAAAGTTTTCCCATTTTTATAAGGCGATATGAACGCGGGACCTATTGTTTACAGGTCCGCTTCTCTTACTACTACACAATTTGACAATGGGGACTCAGTCAGTCAGGCCGGCTCCGCTTACATGGTCCGGAAAAAAGTGAAAATCTACAACCTGGAATAGGTTGGATAGTGGGGAGGCACAACAATTATTTAATTGTCACTTCAACCTTACTGTCAGTTAAAAGTAATCTTATTCAACAAATGACCCTGGAAAAAAATACCGTACTCAACAAATGTTTACTGGCATGCATCTTCAATAGCTGGTGTTGCTGTCTTTAACTGAAAAAACATCATTTAGCCAGTATGTTAAACTGTAATGTTTCCTTTTTACCAAAAATGGCATTTGTCTCTGTGTCCAAACAACTGCACCTTTGACTCATGTGGCCAGAGCACGTTGTTTCAGTAGATTTCATCTTTATGCAGGTGTATTCTGCCAAATGTCAGTCATGTGTTTATACTCTTTTTTGAGAGCAGAAGCATCTTCCTTCCTGACCTCCCTCCTAGGCCAAGTTTGTGCACTCTTTTGACTGTTTTCTATTGCACTTCACTGATTGTGGCATGAGAGGCCTATAGATCTTCTGATGTTGCCCCTGGGGTTCGTGGAGACTTCTATGATCATCATTCCATCAATTCCTGCGCTGAATTTTGTGGGAAGACTATCCTACGTAGATTGCGAGTGGAAATCCTTCTCAGACTCATGGGCATCACAAATCTTTTTCCCAAGGGCCTCAAATAGGTATTTTTCTTATTTCACAGTATTGTATCAGTAAAACAACTTTTTTTTATATAATGACCTTCTGTGCACTGTGGCGTGAATGTACCCTTTCCTGTATCAGCATCGGGCCAAGGCCCCAGGGAGAACCACCTGGCCCGGGGTTTCAAAACGAGGCCCTTGAACTCAGCCAAGTTCTGCTCTCTAAACACAGCTCAGGTGCCGCCCCTTGACAATGACACATGTGCCCCCAATCAGGCCTCATCAGGGGGAACTCAAAAGTGCACATAGAGATAGCAGCTCCGGGCAGTAAGGAGTGGAATACTCCTAATGAGCAGGATGCTGTTCTCCGCCCTGGTTTTTGTCTTAACTGTCAGTTGGATTTAGTTACTTCCACTTTTTGGTAATAAATGCTCTCCAGGGCTTAGCACACTGGCACTGTCACTGTTCCCTGTGTCTTTTCCCATTACAACATATAATACAAATAGAAGAAAAAATTAAAAACATAAAAATACCAGCCAGTACCATAAAATACATGCTACTAGAAAAGAAAAATAATGAACTAGAAAAGAAAGTGGCACAATGCAAACAAGACCATCATTCATCCCAAACAGACATTTTTTTTCTTGAGATGAAACCTCCAGTAATGCCATAAATTCACTTAAGGTTACAAAGCATTCAAGCCTGAGCTTATTTTGGATCTTATTCCACTTAAATGGGGTGAGCTCTTGTCTCATATAAAGAGAGTCCCATCCCATATTTTCATACAATATACAATGAGTACAATAACTGTCACCAGTTATAATTTGAAGTGACAGTGGTAGACAGCATCTCAATTTTTAAGTGTGGAAGCAGCAGCTTGCATATAGATTGTATCCCCATAGTCCGAGACAGACATAAGTGTCCTGAATTATTTCTTTTTAACTATCAAAAGGTAGACAGCTTCTATTTTGTAATGTACTGCAAGCTTGATTTTCATATTTTTTTTGCTAGACCAGTACAGTGTGTATAAAACTTATCATCAAGCCAAATACCCGGGTACACGGGGTGCACAAAGGAATGGAAAACACCTCACAAGAAAGTAATTGCAAGGACTTAATTTGGAATACAGCCAGTCCTCAGAATGCTGTCATTCAAGTCCTGAACATAGTATAATGGGATATTGCACCATTCTTCAAGAGGAAAAGCTGAAAGTTCTTTGAAGGATGAAGGAGATTAAACAGTGGTTAATTTGAGCTGGATCCTGCTGGAACAGGATCCAGCACCTCTCAGATTTTCCTCAGTTTGTTCCAGCACCTACTTTCACAGACCCAGTCTGCTGCGCATGAATAGTCTATTTCATAAAGTTTTCATAAAGAGATCATAAAGTTGCCTATTCCTGCAGCTTCTTGTAGCCTCGGCACTGTCTGACAAGACTCTGAAAGATTTAGCTTTTTGTTATCCGCTATTTGCGGACCTTTATTACTTTATTTGCCAACCGGATCCATGTCTCTCGGATGCCCCAATGTGTTCTGGGAACTCCTGATATACAATTTGAACACTGAGTTTAATGATGCTCAGATACAATTGCATGAAATTGTATGCAATGTATGGAGTTAGATATCTGCCAAATGGTTAAGCGTGCGCATTGTTGGGATCGTAAGAAAATACGTACGTAAATTGGTATGTTTTACGTATTACCTTTCAACGATCATGCCAATACACAAATGTATTTTCTTACAATCCCAACAATATGTATGCTTACATTTTGGAAGATATCTAATTCCAATAGCAATACAATGTGTTTGCGTGCAATTGTCATCAGGGAATATTGGAAAATAATGAGGGAACCGTATTGGCACCGTAGGGTTCACACTGTGCTGTAAAATGGTCTCATCTTCTGTGGCAGAAGATGAGACCATCCTACCCAATGACTCCCACAAGAGCGGGCACTGTACTGTCTACACTATTTTGGATGTCCCACCATGTTTGGCAGCAGACATTGAGGGTTTGCTTTCTTCAAATTCAAACACCTGGATTTACAAAATTGGGTGAAAAATTATTCGTCAGACCATGTTGCTTTTTTCATTGCTCGAGGGTCAAGGTTTTGTGCTTTTATACCGCAATATGCTTCTTTTAGTGTTGTTCTTGGATGCAAGTGGTTTCCAGTAAGCGGTCCTGCCCAATATGTCATATTTGTAATGCTGGGTCACAAAGGTGCCAGTTCCATTGTTTGGTAGTGCTATTTGGGGCATTGGACAACTCTCCCGTGTCAAGTGTCTGTAAATACTGGTTGGTAAGCTTTGACTTGTGACCATTACTTATGATGTCATCATTTTTGAGACTGTTCGTCTTGAGGCAATGAATAATTCTATAGTTTTGGTGACGAATGCACCTGCAATTCAGGGACCAATACAGGCCTTGTTGGAACTGTCATATATTAAAGTGTTCTTAGTTATGTACTGCTGATGGATATAAAATGTCTACACACCCCTGAAAATGGCAAGTGTTTGTGATGTAAAATAAATTTGACCCAGATAAATCATGTCAGACTTTTTTCCACCTTTAAAGTGGCCTATAACATGAACAATTCAATTGAAAAACAAACTGAAATCTTTGAGGGGAAATTTTTTTAACTCACAATAACCTGGTTGTTTTAGTGTACATGCCCTTAAACTAATATTTTGTTGAAGCACCTTTTGATTTTATTTCAGCACTCAAGTCTTTTTGGGTAGGAGTCAATTAGCATTGAACATCTTCACGTGACAATATTTGCCCAGTCTTCTTTGAAAATGCGCTCCAAATCTGTCAGATTGCGAGGAATTCATAAAAAATCCTACAATGTGATTCTCTGTTTTTCTTTTTCTCATTTTGTCTCTCATAGTTGAAGTGTGCCTATGATGAAAATTACAGGCCTTTCTCATCTTTTTAATTGGGAGAACTTGCACAATTGGTGGCTGACTAAATACTTTCTTGCCCCATTGTATATCCACTGTATGTGGCTTTTCAAATTTTGACTAAATGCTTACTAAATGGCTACTCAAAAATTAATTAGTCATTGTTGTATTAATTACCAGCCTAAAACATTTACACACCAGCTAAAAAAAATCTGAAAAAGAGACTGTATCTAATATCTGAGAGAATCTGCACCATTCATGGATAAATCAGGTAAAAATAGCTACATATAAAAAGGAGTCTACACGGTTTTTCGCTTCCAGCCAATGGAACTGGGTTGTGCTGTTGGGCCTGACATTAAGATACTGTGTCTTTATCTGGCATTGTAGTTGGTAAAAAGTGCCTAGGAGGTGATGGTCCAAGGAGATGAGCAAGGTCAGAGAATTTAATTAACCTCATTGGCCCTTAGGGCTATTATCGGTTTCTGATATTTCCCCAACATCATCCTCCTAAACACCTACAAGCAAATGTAGAATACCATACAATATCCTACAATAAGCAGTTTACATCTTCACTGGTTGCTTTAACTTAATGTTTATGAACTTATTTCATAAACATTCAATCTCAATTTTAATCTACAGTGTTTTCAGATGTTTAATATAGTCTTGGTGATCATCATGATAACAGCACAGACAGGTTAATTAAAAAAAAAGTTTTACACTTCATGCTGTATCTGGC
The DNA here is from genome assembly GCA_016801105.1 of Esox niger. NCBI lineage: Eukaryota > Metazoa > Chordata > Actinopteri > Esociformes > Esocidae > Esox > Esox niger. The sequence continues at coordinate 105,898 of JACXGJ010000586.1, forward strand.
ATTTCTGTTAGCTCTAAACAAAACTGTTGGGGAATCAGTTGGACACAAACTGCTGAAGCAGCAGAGTTACTCTTACTTAGACAACACATTAGTCCTGAATATGTCTCCATTTCTTTGAAATTATTTCGATGTCTGGATCAACATTTTATACACCCATTATATCTCCCCCCATGAAAACAAAAATCCTGTGGTTATAGATGCTCCTATCCTCTCACCTCTTTGGAAAGTTACTCCTGTATACTCTGTCCTTGTGTAGGAGGAGTGTGAAAAACAACACTTAAAGCATCAGTTAGGCCCAGTCATTGCCATGTGGGTAGATCGGTGGAGAGGCGTTTAATCTAAATTCCATCCACAGCTATGTCTCCCAACTCTTCTACATGATTCTGAAAATCAAACAAATGACAGGGCTCAGCCCCACCTGACTCTTATTAGGATCATTGTTGTCTGAATGCAACTTGCATTAATAGTTTCAGATTAATATTACCATTATTCAATGCAATTAATTCACTTAAGCCTTAACTCAATGAACGAACTGGCCTTAATGGCAATGTACTGTTATGATCTCTATCTGGATCAGAAGAGGACTGGTCACCCATTATGGCCTAGCTCCCAGAGTCATTTTTGGCACCATTTATTTATTATGTGATGTCTTTTTTGTCACTAGTAGCAATAATTTGTTTACTGTTAGTCTTTATTAATTGCCAAATGACAAAAACCTTGAGCTATTTTATTCAACAAAATGCTTTACATTTTAGTCACATTTTATAATAAATGCAGATACAATTTTCTTTTGGCAGGTAAAATTGACAATCATACTTGTCACTTTGATACTTCCAAAAGTAGAGGATAAACCAATAATATAATGTAAATAAATTACAGTAAAGGAATAAAGTATTTGAGCCCCTGCTGATTTTGCAAATTTGCAAGAACTGATCAATCTATAATTTAAATGGCAGGTTTATTTGAACAGTGAGAGACAGAATAACAAAATAAATCCAATTTGTTTACATAGATTTACATTTTAATGAGAGAAATGAGGATTTGACACCTCTGCAAAATATGACTTTGTACATGGTGGCAAAACCATTGTTGGCAATCAAGATTCTTGTAGTTAACCACAAGGATTGCACATCTCAGGAGGCATTTTGTCCCACTCCTCTTTGGAGATCCCCTCCAAGTCCTTAAGGTTTCGAGGCTGATGTTTGGCAATTTGAAACATCCACAAATTTTCTATGGCTAGGCCACTCTTGGACCTTAATGTGCTTCTTCTTGAGTCACTCCTTTGTTGCCTTGGCCGTGTGTTTTGGGTCATTGTCATGCTGGTATAACCATCCCCAATTCATTTTCAATGCCCTGGCTGAGGGAAAGGAGGTTCTCACCCAAGATTTGAAGGTACATGGCCCCGTCCATCAACACCTTTGATGCGGTGAAGTTGTCCTGTCCCCTTAGCAGAAAAAACACCCCAAAAAGTTCCTACTTTCTTGTTTGATGGTGGGGATGGTGTTCTTGGGATCATAGGCAGCATTCCTCCTCCTCCAAACACTGCGAGTTGAGTTGATGGCAAAGAGCTTGATTTTGTTCTCATCTGACTACAACACTTTCACCCAGTTCCCCTGTGAATCATCGAGATGTTCATTGGCAAACTTCAGACAGGCCTGTTCATGTGCTTTCTTGAGCAGGGGGTCCTTGCGGGTGCAGCAGGATTTCAGTCCTTCATGGCATAGTGTGTAACTCATTGTTTTCTTCATCCCAGCTGCCTTGAGATCATTAACAAGATCCTCACATGTAGTTCTGGGCTGATTCCTCACCATTCATGATCATTGCAACTCTATGGGGTGAGATCTTGCAAGGAGCCCCAGACCGAGGGAGATTAACAGTTATTTTGTGTTTCTTCTATTTGTGAATAATCGCACCAACTGTTGTCACCTTCTCACCAAGCTGCTTGGTGATGGTCTTGTAGCCCATTTCAGCCTTGTGTAGGTCAACAATCTTGTCCCTGACATCCTTGGCCATGGTGGAGAGTTTGGAATCTGATTGATTGCTTCTTTGGACAGGTGTCTTTTATACTGGTAACAAACTAATCTTAGCTCGTCACCTGTATAAAATACACCTGGGAGTCAGAAATCTTTCTGACTGATAGGGGATCAGATACTTATTTCTCTCATTAAAATGCGAATCAATATATGACATTTATGACATGCGTTTTTCAGGATTATTTTTTTGTTATTCGGTCTCTCACTGTTCAAATAAACCTACCATTAAAATTATAGACTGGAACTTTCTTTGTCAGTGGGCAAACGTACAAAATCAGCAGGGGATCACATACTTTTTCCTGTACTGTACATGTATTTTGACTGTCTAAATTTAATTCCCATACCAGGCATAGACTTAGACAGAAGAGAGACACTTGCTAAATGAGGGTATATACTTTTAAACGGGTCTCCAACTGTTTAAGGTGCGAGAGCTATGTTCAAAATGAAAAATGTTACAGCGAAATATAGCATTACATTTTCTCTCAATGTGTCTGTCAAATAAGGGTTTGTAAACTTCACTCAAAGGGGCCCTATTACATTTATTTTATTCCCTCAAATTCTCAAATTCAGGTTTCTTAGGTGTTGTATTGTACGGGATTATTGTGTAAGATTTTTCTTTATGTGGATTCAATCACATAAATGGTCTGAAACATAAACCTTTTCAATGAAATCAGTAAAAAAACTACCGTGTGCAGCTGCAGTTACATAGTTTTGTCTCATCTCATTTTAGTCACCCAAATGAAAAAAAAAAAATTTAATATGGTTTTGTCAGTTATTGTCTTGTCAATTGCCACAGAAAATAGGCATTTAACACATATTCTGGATTTCTTCCTAAGTCCCTGCCTTTCTAGGATATTTTAGCCAGTGACTGGTCCTTTTTCTTGAAAACTTATCAGAAAAGATTGCAGGTCCGAACATGGGGAGAGTCTTAATTATCATCCAAGTGTGATTTATGAAACTGTTTTGAAATTGAGCGTAGATGTCATCACAGATGATAAATCAGATAAAACTGTGGATGCGAGAACAAACTGCATGTGTTCTTAATTACATATGACACACCCATTATTATGCAGGTGAGGCGATCATCAACCTATGAATTTAAAGCTTCAGCATAAATTGTAGTCTGAAACAGCTGATTAACCATTTGTCATTCTCCATGACAAATCAGCGCAGGTACGGATCACTCTTTCGCATCTCAGCCCAGAGACAAAGTCCTTTAGAAGAGCAAGCTGTGCCATCATTAGGGTAACTGCTCGACCCAGAACTACTGCTTTATTTATGTCACTAATCAACTTAAGACCTGTTAGCTAATCAAGATGCCAGCCAGCAAAATTATGGTGGCCAAATATGATCTCGATATGACCGTAGCGAGGACGGGCCCAAGCCTTTTGGGACCCTAAGCAAAATTAAATTTGGGGCCCCTTCTTCCCTAAGTGTCCGCCTATGTTGCTTATGCCTAGGACCGGCCCAGACAATAGCCTACTATAGACCTGAGTGAATTGGGAAAAGCAAGGCAAAGTACGTTTATTTGTCTAGCGCATTACCTACACATTCAAACCTTACAAACACATGAACAACACAACTAAGAGATTGAAAATGCAGACTAAATTGAAGGAAATAAATAATACATGAATACGCTAGTGATACAATATTTAATATTGTGGTACGTTCATATGTGTTATATTCCTCTTCATCCTATTTTATGTTCTCTATTGTTATTATTATTCTGGCTGTTGTTACTGAGGCTGTTCTGATTGTTGTTTTTCCATGATAATGATAATACAAATCAATCATTATCTAATTCTTGGACATTGGTTTATATGGTCTCCAACCTGATGTGAGTTTGGTCGTAAGGATACCACTAAAAGAATATTGATGAATTCCACTATGTCGGTGAAATGATTGTGCGATAATTTTAAGATCAAATTTGATCGTATGAATGTTTCATGAATGGGGGCCACTGTTTTTCAAAATCAAAATTGTTTGCTATTTTGGGGTTTTGTTTGAGTGTCTGGTGTAAACACATATTTGTATTGTGATAGTTGCTCAGCACATGGGTACCAGGCAATCATACACAACCATGGGTGAGAACGTCTGGACCCAGTTAAAATCACCACATTTCTGTAATTTCCCTGTCCTTTCTGTGCGTATCAGTGAGTTCCAGATTAACTGTATAACACTTTCTCTACAAGTGCCTTAATTTGGCTGTATCCTAAGCTCATTGCAAATGTTGTCTCTGTCATTGCTGTTTATCTATTACTCAGGTTATATCTTTATGTGAGAAGTTTTGAAAATGTTCCATTATTTAAGCCTTAAGATCCCAATAGAATTCTATAATGTTGCTGTAGATTACTGAGAATTCTCAAAATTATTTTTTTCACACATTTCAAACAAGCAGATATAGCACAAAAACTAAGAACAAATACAAATGACAAGATAACTTTGTTTTAAAGAGCAAATCATTATCTTTGCTAAACTGACTAACATATTTTCTGATATCAATAAGACATATTACATTTTTGGTAATTAGTGTCGATAGGGATTATATACATGTTTTTGTTTATGAGAAACTTGTTTTTGCAGACTCCAGTCCAGATACATTAAAGTTTGTTTTGTCTCCACCATGTACAGTAACAATGTGCAACTGAGGATGTTGACAAATGTTAGGTTCTGTTATTGTTCTGTTTGTATTTGGCCTTTCCTGTTGAATGTAGCCTTTTCATTTTTTTCCCCCTTTGTTCTTAAACGTAGCCTGTCCTTTTTCTTCTGATTGTTTTCACCTGTCTTTTTTGCCACCCCGTTATGTCCCTATTTAAGTTCCTCCTGCCCTAGTGTGTTTTGTCAGTCATTGTTCGATGTTATGGTCATTGTGTTTGGAGCTTTATATCGCTCACAGTCATTGGAATTAAAGAGGCTTTTGTTTCTACACCTCTGCGCCTACATTATGTTCTGCTACGCAACCTACTGAAATCGTGACGGCAAGGAAATATCCAATAACTAATAAGGAGACAAATCCTTATTTGCGAACAAAGCTAGTTCATCAATAAAATCAATGAAAGCTTATTTGGAACAATGAAACATATTTATCTGAAAGTATTTTTTTTTTATTAGACCACTGTTGCTTCACAATAAATCCCTATTAGGAGAAACTGACAATCAGAAACAGTCCCAGTAAACCACAGACGTTCTCCTAATCAACCATATGACACTGTAAAACATTATTGCATTAATAAAATACCTTCCTTTTAATAATCCCTACTGCAGCCCAAATTCACTGAACGGTTAGCATTAAACTTTTAAGCTGTAATTAAAAAAGGAGAAATACATTCTGCCTCTCAGGCCCCAAGGGAAAAGATCTGTCTTCTATCCTATTGTAAATGAGAGTACACCTAGCTGCTCACTGCAAAATAATGGGGAATTAAAAGAATGAATGCAGCAACTGTGAAGAATGATATGGGCTGCACTGTGTCTGGATCCTGAGTTTATAAAGCTCCCATTCAGGACTGGGGTGAGAATGCTTTTTGTCTGTCTCTGTATTTGCGGATTTAGTCCCTGGAGCATAACAAAATAAAGTGTTTTTGTCATATTAAAAGGTGCCTCTCAAAAATATTTTCTATTCCTTTTCCATTTCATGCTCAGTTTTTTTCTTCAGTTGAATACAACTTGGGAAATTTTCCACATTTTTCAAACGTGTGGTGCATGCAAGACAGCCAAAGACTTTGCATGACCTGGAGGCATTTTGCCAAGACGAATGGGCAGCTATACCACCTGCAAGAATTCAGGGCCTCATGGACAACTACTACATAAGACTGCACGCTGTCATTGATGCTAAAGGGGACAATGCACAGTATTTAGAAACTAAGGGTATGCAGACATTTGAACATGGGTCAGTAAATTCTTTCTTTGTTGCCATGTTTTATTTTATGATTGTGTCATTCTGTTATGACCTACAGTTGAATGTGAATCTTATTAGATATAAAAGACATGTTTTCTTTACAAATTGTACATATATTACCAATTCTCCAAGGGTATGCAAACTTTTGGGCACAACTGTATGTACATGTGCAGAACATTGGTGATCTTTAGTTCAGAGAAATTATAGTCAGAGAAAAGTCAGATCCACAACCACAGGGAAACAATATAACTTACCCTTTTTGTGTCTGATCATGCAACAAATGACATTTCATTTGACTATAATCTGCATTTCAAATAAAATAAATATGAATTGATACTAATGTATGGAGGTTTTCATAGTTGAAAGGATAATACAATGTTTGTGGGTTACAATATAAAGCAGCATCATTATGGATGTCTTTGTCAATAGCAATTTGCTACTTTTATCCCCAATCAGCAGCCTTCTGGAATTGAGACGACATTTCTTCAGGAGGTGACAGATATGGACGATGCCACCATCCCCAACCGTCCTTCACCAGATGACCCCGGACTGACAGCAACCAACATACCTCAGCTAGCTCTTGCTGGAAATTGTGTGTCAGGCTTTTACTTGAGCGAATTATACACTGGCCTGGCCTGAGATAGTATGGGTTATTTCTATAATCCTCTGTGCTGCCAGTGTTGTGCCTTCACACCCAGACAAGCTGGACCACAGTACTCGGAAACTGTTCTGGAGAAAATTTCTGTTTAAACATTGCTTTTCATGCTATCTACACTGTGTAAGTGTTTGTACACAATAGTCGAGGCATTATAAAATATGGATTTTAATGTTATAGATTTCAAAGTTCCAGATGGGTTTGAGTTTACAGTGAATTTAAAACAATCACAATGGTGTGTCGTTGATAGTAAAATGATCACGTTTGCATGGTCTCATGATGTTTCCATTGATACTGTCTAATGCTAAGCCAAACCCTTTCTTTATATAACATTACCTTTTCAAATATATTGCTGTGTCATCAGAAAACGTATATTTTCTCATTACACTTTGGATGACTGTTGAAGCTCATGTCAGACTAATGTAATGCTGACTAATGATAAACAGTTATGACTCTGGTTTAAAGAAATAAGGATTATTGGAACTAAAATTTTTGATCTAACTAAAATGTATTTTTATTTTCATGGGATCCGGGTGTTAATGACCCTGATCCATTTCTTCAGATCCGTAAGAGTCAAAAAAACAACTAGCCAAGTGAACAGAAATCACACTTTTGGTTTGATTTCTTCTTTGTGATAAAGTAATGACAGCTTTATCACAAATAAAATTGGACTGATTGATTAAAGTTTTTTTTCAACAATACAAATATAATTCTGCAAATATAAGTATTAAAAGAAGAGTTGGAGTTAAATGCAAAAAATGATACCCCGGTGTAATGACTGAATTTGATTGCCAGTGTATGTCCATACCTATTAGAAAATGGCATTTGTCTTAAATGAATGTGGGCTCAAACAAATAAAGAACCGATTTTGATAATTCCATATAATATAGAATTGAAAGTGCAGAGACAGCAGGGTAGAGCTGATTCAGTTTACTGGTGGAGGTGTAATTTTAGGATGCTGAATTCACTGAATTCAGCCCAGTACCTACCTACATATTCCAGAGGGAGTTAAACACCAACCAACTATTAGATTAGATTCAACTTCACTGTCATTGAACAGTACAAGTACAGTATAACGAAATGCAGTAAGCATCTTACCAAAAAGTGCTAGAAAAATATACAAGTATTAAGTATATTTGTAATACAAATGGAATGTGTAGATGTGCAATGAAGGCAACTGCAGTACAAATGGCAATACTAAATGTGCAATGAAGGCAAATAGAGAAAACCTGTCGGATGGTAGATCTCCCGGACCAGGATTAAGCAGCCCAGATCGAATTCATTGTGATATTATTTTGTATTGTTATGACTGTGGTGTGTGGTGATATTGTCAAAAAATTCACAAGCATATGATTCTGCTGTACTCTGCTGATTGAGTTGTTTCTTATATTCAGCCATCTGCTTAGTAAGTTTAATAAAAGAAAGACTCAACCATCAACACACCATAGGAGTTCATAGGTTATTGTACAGAGAAAGAACAGGGTATTAGTTACACTGTTTGCGCAAAAGCCTAGACACAGGTGTGCCTAAGCAATACAGCTTGTATGATTTCACTAAATTGAGAGAATAGGCTGCATTAAGAGAAAACTTAAACAATTATGGAAAGAAAGCAAATTTGTAAATATTACTGTTCTTCTTTGCTTCATATTTTCTTGTATGTTAATGCCTACATGTTTTATAATTACAAGGCCTACCAATATTGAGTGACCAAAGAACATGGTGTTAGAATTGTGTGAGGTCCTGCAGTCATGGCTGAATGTGGAGTATAGAAAGGAACTAAAACCACAGGTTTTAGCCTACATTTTCCAGCCAACATGACAGGACCATGAACGTGACAGGACCATGATATTGAAGCTGTAATCAATAAGCAGAAATCTAACATGGCTATTCCTCTTCCAGGAGGGTGAGCGCATATTGTAATGGAAGACATTCTGTCAGCTGGGCATTTGTTGGTGTGACACAAACTGTATTGGGTCCGGGATGTCTGGGATAATGGTATTCATCTGGCCATACCTTGTTTGTGTTAGGTAGAATCCTTTGCCAAAGTTTCCACCTAGATCATGTCCCAACCGCACTGTTCACTTGATTAATCTGTGTTCAGGTCCTTGTGGAAATCCTGATTGCATCCCAAGGTGCCCAATGCAGAAGTGTTGAATCAAAAGCACATGGAACATTTCATTTTGAACTTCTTTGCAACTGACATCTTAACTCAGTCTTTAATCATAAAGAGTAAAATTAGAATTGTACAGCCTGTTTCCTTATAGTGAAAGCTTTCTTTTGGCCAGACTAAGTACTGTCCATTTGTAGGTGTTGTTCGTTTTTTCACTGTCTTTACAGTCTTCTGCTGTTTATTTATTAACATTCTGTCAATTGAACCCTTCCTTATCAATTCGTATTAACATTAATAACATGCAATACCAGCCAATCCGACAACCCATTTATGACATAATGACAGTCTAGGCAACGTTGTGCAAGCCAAGAGCAAGAAGAAACTGTTGACTTATTTTAAAAGCACTGTAATTGGGACAATGAATGGAAACAAATATATTTCTCAGTGGGCAGTGTACACCGCGGGGCAGTAGACAGATGTAATTATAAAGACATTTAATCTGAGAGCTGCATCACCAGAGCATAAACCCAGCAACATATTGGAACACCGATTGATGTGCCAGTTTGGTTTTGTACTAAGATTTGATTAATAATCTTGATTAAAGTAGATGTGCAGTATATTGATGTTTAATAGTAGTTAGCCACCTACACATATCCAGCTGTTTCTGGGAAAACAGAATTGTGTATAAATGTGATCATAAAAAAATCAATATCAAATAATGTTATAGTGTATAGTGATAAAGGAGACTGTGAAAGGATGAATTAAACAAACCGCTGTTTCGGTACATGTTCACACAAGTATTGAAAATATATTTTACATTGAACTTGCAGATTTTGAGCTATGTTTTAAGGCAGGCACATTAATTTAAACACTGCAACCACCTCCCTCGCTCCCGTCTGCACACAAAACAATCTGCAATCTGTTCTCCCGATGGTGTCTCTTCCTGACTTATGCAAAACCGAAATCGTGCCAGAATAATTTATTACTTTCCTAGAGAAGCTGGATGCATTGCTACTATTTCTGCAGAAAGACGCTGAAAGGACCTCAAAAACACATCATAACACAGGGAAAGGGGAGAAAGAGAGCAACCTGGTCACAGGCCTTGACATAATCCTTAAACACTCTCATACGTAGATACCCTAATATATATGTTTGGCTAATACTGCACGGTGAAATTCTCAGGAGTTGAGTATGTATTGTGTTGGAGTTTGTTACTGTTCTATAACTGAGTCAGTGCATTCACACAAGGCTCTATACTGTCAAGGCATGTCATCACTACCCTTCACGCTGGATAAGGCAAGGATGTGGTGAAACACGATTACTCGTGTTAGTCATAACTGTGCACTTAGGGAGCTTGGGGAGTTGGGCATAAAGAAAATTGGCTTCAAATTGGCATCATGCATAGATTTGTCTACCTTGTTGTAGAAAGCATATACCCCTGTATGTTTTGTTGTGCAAGTTTTGTTGTGTAGTTAAAATTTTTGGTTTTAAAATAGATTTTTTTTTTAAATCATGAAATCCTTGCCTGAAAAAATGAGGTTTTAGATTAATGTTCTCTGTCCGTTTGATTGATTTTTCCCCTCCCAAGCTTCTCAATACTTGATGATGAGGCATCTGTCTGAAGCAGTACCTGAGTGTGCGGCATCCTGGGCATTGGGTGGTTGGTCTGTACTGTAGAGAGTACTTATGAATTCCCCATCCATCACAGTTCATTAGCAGCATTGTCTCCCTCTCTACCTCACCATGGACAGCTCCTGTCTGAGGGATCCTCTTCCTGTTTCATATTCATGTAATTACCCTCCCAGGCATGGCACTCTTAAGCCAGCCAGGCAGAGGATAAGCCTTGACTTACACAGTCTACATAGATGCCAAACCCAGTAAAGCAACTTACAGTAACTTACATTCACAACAGTTGCTGTGGTAAATGCTGTCCCTTGACATTGACGCCATGTAAGATAACTTACGTGAAAGGAAAGCTCAGTACTAGTCACTATTTGGGGGGT
>JACXGJ010000587.1:0-41252 GCA_016801105.1 Esox niger
AGTCACAGCGCCACGTTAGACTGTAGAGTCACAGCGCCACGTTAAACTGTAGAGTCACAGTGCCATGTTAGACTGTAGAGTCACAGCGCCATGTTAGACTGTAGTCACAGCGCTACGTTAAACTGTAGAGTCACAGCGCCAAGTAAAACTGTAGAGTCACAGTGCAACGTTTGACTGTAGAGTCACAGCACCAGGATCTGCCCAGGATGACTTAAGGTTTGTAAAACTGTCCATGTTTGGAGGACAACAAATAAGCTGTGAAAGAAACCTATAACCAGAATTTCTTTTTTTAAAGCCTCTAATTTCTTTAGGTTTTTGGTGAATTCTGCCGTCCTAGTATGCATCCCTCTGTCTCCTACCTCTGCAAACTTGGTCTCCAGCTCCATGTTGCGCTCCTCCACTTGTCTGAGGGAGTTCCTGAGGTGTTCGTACATCTTGTGAGCATGTTCGGCCCTTTGCCTCTCGTTGAGCTCCTTCATCTCCAGAGTTGTGATCTTCCTTGAGGCAGAAACAATCTCACTATTGGCCACTGCTTTCGCTGCCTTGTCCATGCTGCTTTCTCCACCTGGGAGCAAAGGGTTTATTCATTTCTGTCAAGCATGTTGTCTTCCAACACTGGACGGGTCATCTCCGTCTTGTAAACGTTCAGGTTTTACCTAACGCGTTGACCTGCTCCCATGCCTGTTCCAGGGTGTGGAGTTTCTCCTTAGTAATCTCCAGCTCTTTGTTTAGGGCTGAAATGCGCTCACAAAGGGACACATTCTCACCCTTCAAACAGAAAGAAAAATAAACAGTTATCGACCACACTTACACACTATTAGCATTAATATGACACCCCATTCGCCGGGTCCAGAATCAGCACTCCCCCGTGGGCCGATACAGGAACATTTAGTCTTTGACAGGTAAATTATGGAGACGACACGCCACACTGGCAGGTAGGAAAATCATTTCCCACACGTGCTACAGAAATCTGCCGGATTGCTGTCACATCAATCTGCTCGTGCTCATACATAACGTTAATTGCCTCAGTCATCACACGGAAGGTCTTTGGTGATACCTGTGATAGGCCTACTTCTTGGCAGTTTACGCAAACGCAGCCATCATGAGGAGGTTTACTGCGGGAGTGGAGCGCCCGACAAAGAAAAACAAAACGGTTCAGGCCGAGGAAACCACTCCCACCATGGCATATACCCCCAACATGGCACCCCTACCATGGCACCCCTACCATGGCACCCCCTACCATGGCACCCCCACCATGGCACCCCCACCATGGCACCCCCACCATGGCACCCCCACCATGGCACCTCACCATGGCACCCCCAACATGGCACCCCCACCATGGCACCCCCACCATGGCACCCCCACCATGGCACCTCACCATGGCACCCCCACCATGGCACCCCCACCATGGCATATACAAGCGCCCCCCTTGTCACCTCATCCACCGAAAACAATGATAAACTTCTGTGAAAGACGCCGATATGATAAAGGTGTTCCAAGAACTTGGCTGCAGTCTAAGAAGGAGGTGATGTTTTGCAGTGTGTCGTGTTGTTGACACTGCATCCATAAAACTGAAGAACAGATGTCTTAATTCAGTTGAATGCATTATCACTGCACACTGCTACTGTATGATACTGACTGAGAATCACATATGAGACTTATAGTATACTTTATATTAGTGTTCACATACTAATTGTATAAAGCAATGTATTTTTTGGGTGGCAAAAATCTACAAGCCACCTTGGCTGGTAGGCCAAAAAGTTAATTTCGGGCCCTGCCCGTTTGTGGTTTACCTACCTGGAGGTGTTCCAGAGTGCTGGTCCGCTGAACCAGGCCGTTGTCTTTCTGCAGCAGGTCTCTGTATCTGACCGTCAGCTCTGTGTACTGTCTGTTGGCCCTCTCCAGCTCTGAAGTGGGAACGCTGTCATCCAATGCCTTCTGCAGGGCTGCCATCTTATAGGCAGCCATTTCCTACAAAAGAGGAAAGTAAACAAATGCTAAATCAGGTGTTGTTCAGAGGGAAAGACTAATAGACCAATCATTACAAATCAGTCATTTTTTGTCAGTCTTCACTTGGACATTATTTATTTAGGCGACATGGCGACCCTTTGGTAAATCAGAGGCCTGTGCACCTTGTATCTGTTGAGGGACCCTATTCTCTGTGTGACCAATGCCTGCATGGTGCTGAAGTCGTCCCGAAGCTTGTCGTTTTCCCTGCGGAGGTGCTGCTCCTGTTCCAGCAGGGTGGTGTAGCGACGTGTCAGAGTCTTTTCGTTCACGCGCAACACTGTCATCCTCCGGGCCGCCTCCGACACCTGCCTCCGCAGCTCCTCCGGATCCTTCTGCAGAGCCTCCAGCCAGTGCTTTTGGGCCAAGGAGAAAGCTAATTTATATATATATATATATATATATATATATATATATATATATATATATATATATATATATATATATATATATATATATATATATACACATTCCTCCTTTTAATTAAACAATTAAGTAGTCTTAAAACGTAACTTTTTGGAAGAAAGAGGTGATGACCTGCCATCCCTGCAGGATCTCTACACAGAGAGGTTTAGGAGGAGGTGCAAACAAATCATTACAGATCCCAGCCACCCATGCCATGGACTGTTTACCAAGCTGCCGTCAGGCAGAATGTACTGGAGTATTCAGTCCAAAACTAACAGGCTACGGGACAGTTTCTTTCTTCAGGCTGTAAGGCTGCTAAATTCAGAAACCCCTCTTCCCTTCCATCCATAGTACCATGCACTCCTGTCACTTTATATCATGCTCATCTGCCAATTATTTCATGCACACCTGTAACTTTTACATTGCACCACGGTTGTATAGTTGTATAGTAATTATTATTGATGTGTGTTTTGTACAGTTTTATTATTGATTGTGTTACTTTCTTATTTTCATATTATAATTACTGTTACATTGTAACTTTTAACTGCACTGTCGGGAGTAGAAGAACCAAGCGTTTCATTGGCCTAACTTGTTATTGCAAATGACAAATTGATAAAACAGTAAACTTCAAAAAGCTGTTGCAAAAGTTCTTGCTATGTAGCAATGATCTCCAACACCCTGACAGAGCCTGAAGATCTGAAAGAAATCAGACCTTTACTTTTCCTTAAGCATGGTCAAGTAATTCATTACTGTGTGAATAATGTGTTAAACCACACAGACATTAAAAGTGAACAGAGCTGCAGGACTGGAAAGAAGCATGACCTTTTTATGTGCTTTGACCTCTTGAGATGGTCTCAGTATCAAACTTAACTCTCAGGATTTGTCTTTAAGCAACCAAGTGTACCATTCTGTCACTCACACTGAACTCTTGGATCTTCACAGCATCCACCTCCTTCTGCTCTTCCAGCTTGGTGTTCATCTCAGTCAACTGCTCTTTCTCCTTCTGCCATAGATCCTTCACGCTAAAATCATAACACCCAGAAATAATTAATTTGGTGTTCTTCTCTGATTTGTAGGCTTAAGTATTGTAGATGTGTATGAAGATGTAGGGGGAGGACCAAGTTCAAATTACAAATGTTATTTTCTGTTGCCCTAAAAATCGCGGTTTGGCCTGTCGGCATTATTGTAAATGGTACTAGGGGATGTCCACAATGATCTTCATAAGCATGTGTTGTATAGCTTAATTGTGTGGATTTGTTAGGAGCCCAGCACCACTATAAACTATATCCATTGTACCTCTGGTGCTCCTTGTACAGCAGTCCCTGCTGATGGCGAATCACTGCAAACCTCCCCTTGTACTCCTCCAAGACCGCCACCAGCTGCTGGCTTGACTCCTTACGGTTTTGAATCTCCTATGAAATAACATTGTGTGTCAAAATGTACTGAGATCATTTGGATGTAATGTTCCAGAGAGAAACAAATCGGCTACGATAACACCATCAGGCAGAGACTGACCTGTAGCAGTCGAATGGCATACTCATTCAGAGAGCTAATGACCTCAGTGCTGGAGGGGGCCATGTCGTCAGGAAGAGGCAGAGTCCTAAAGACCGCCCTGCTCCCACCAGCTTTTCTCAGTACCTCCACATCGCCTTCCAAACAGGCCACCTGAAGAACAGAGGTAGAAGGGAAAGGTTTTGTGTTCAATGATATCTGTGGCAGAACATATCTTCCCCAGACATTTGACTATATCCATCCAGCCCCTTAAGCTATTGTGGTGAAGTTGAATTAGTGTCAGTAAACTAAAGGATTATGTGGGCTGGTTACATGACGTTAAGTTATTTGTAGCCTAGAGGTCTATCTTTAATAGTTTGCAGAAGTGATGTTTTGTCTTACCAAACAGTATCTGGAAAGAAATAAAATAACCAGAAAGACAATTTGTCCCTTAACCAGAAATGGAATCACGTGAATGTACACATGAATCAGCCCGATCATTGTGTGGTTTTCTCATAACAACCTCTAGCTTCCCAATACAGCTCCTTCCACTGATAATGATACCCCTGTTAAACATGAACAAAATGGGCTGTGACACTCAGTCTTTCATTTAAAATATTCACAAAAATCTATCCTTTAATTGAACTACAATGATGAAATAAATTAAGTGAAAATAATTTTCTTGAAAAAAAAAAAAATTGTCACCCCTACAAATGAGTAAATCTAACTGAAGTATACTCCCATTCATATGTTTTATCTTTAAGTTCACCGGCGTGATTAGGAACACTTAAGTGCCATGACATGACACATATTCCCATAGTCAGACCAGAGAATACAGTGATGATGTGCAACAACAGGTTGTTGAGATGGACAAATCAAGAAATGGTCTACAATAGCTCAATGTTTGAAAATGGCCATTTTCACTATCGGAGCAATAATTAAGTAGATTACAGCATCTGGAAATTTTACAGTCGGCCTGGAAGAGGGCATGTCTATATGAACCTCACACACTGCAAAGAAGATGGTTTGAATTGCCAAATAAACAACAAGGATCACAGCTGGAGAATTGCAGATGTTAGTTGGGTCTTGGGTTCACAAAGTCCCTAAAACTACAATCAGACGCCACCTACATATCCACAAGTTGTTTCGGGGGATTACCACAAAAAAGCCTTTCATGACATCAAACAACAAACTCAAGTGCCTACAGTTTGCCAAACATTACTGGAACTTTCAATGGGGCTGTGTTCCATGGTCAGATGAGAACAAATAGAGCTTTTTGGAAACAAACAGCAGACGTGGGTTTGGTGTAGACAGAAAAAGTACCCCATACCCACATTGAAGAATGATGGTGGATCTTTGATGTTGTGGGTCTGTTTTTCTTCCAAAGGCCCTGGACAATTTGTTTGGATGAATAGTATCATGGACTCCATCAAGTACCGGCAAATCAAAACCTGACAGCATCTGCCAGGAAGTTTATACTGGACTATGTTTCCAGCAGGAAAATGATCTAAAGCACACCTCAAAATTAACAGAAAATCAAGGTTTTGTCACAGCCACCCCAGTCACCTGACATAAAACCCATAGAAAACCTGAAGGACAAGCTGAACAGGAGTCCACAAGCGTGGAGCTCACAATCTGGAGAGGTTCTGTATGGAGGAATGGTTTCAGATCGCTTGCCATGTGTTCTCCAACCTCATTACGTACTATAGAAGACTCAGAGCAGTTATCTAGGCAAAGGAAAGTTGCACCATGTGTTAACTGAAGGGGTACCATTAATACTGGCATATATATATTTGAGGGGGAAAAATATTATTAAACAATGTTCTTTCTTTTCTTTGCCAGACCGCATAAGCGAAGCTGGCCAAGAAGAGCAAATGTCTCTTCCTGAGTGACTATCCCTTGTTAAATAGCATAGTGGTTAGAGAAGCGGACCTGTAAACTATAGGTTCCATGTCTGGATCTCCTCACAGGCAATGCGAAGAACGCATAATGAACTATTCCATGTAGACAAAAACTTTGCAGGCTAAAACCTTCGGTATCTACATTATTGTAAGCTTGAAATAAAACAGGTCACGGTTGAATTGCAACTGATTCTGGTGGATTTTTGAAGTACACATCCATGAATGCGTTTTGGCCCGGGAAAGACAAACACATTTGAAACCCGTCAAATGTACAGCTCTGTGGTGAAGTGGTTATTGACGCAGCCATGTAACATGTGGGCGACGTGGGTTCAAACTAACGGTTAGAATTCTGTTAATATTTTGAACAAAAGATTTTCACTGCCCGTTTTGCTGATATAGACCAAGAGTTCCAATATGAGCGGAGGGCACGGTAACTGCACCCAGTCAGCTGGATACCTTTTCTCTAGCTTTGACCAGTTGACTCATGGTGCTGGCCGCTTCCTCCCGAGATGACCTCAATTCCTGTCTGATCTCATCATTCCTTCCTGTCAGCTGGTCCACCTGGGCCTTCAGGTGGAGGCTGGCGTCAAACTTCCCATCAGAGTTCTTCATCTCTATGACCTGAAGCATGCAACATGGGCGCAAGGTTGAGGGCAAATGTTACTGAGGACAACATTTAACAACAGGGAAGATATATGAAAGGTTGGACAGCAGCGACTGTTTGACTGGCAAGACTTACATGGACCAGTCTCTCGAGAATGGGAATAGAGACATTAGCATGTGAGGTGGGAGTTTTCTGTTGAGCGTCCTTAATGGCCTGAAGGATCTCCCTCATGCCTTGTTCCAGCTGTTGGTTCTCCTTTAACAGGTCTTCCACTAAGAAACATTTTGAAATAGAACAGCATAGCTGACCAATCACCGTTCTTGGATTCCTTTGGACATCCACGGTGTCTGATTTTCACTCCATTTACGCTATTAATTATCTACTAGGAAATTATAATGAGACAATGTACTATTCTGAGTGTTAAGCTAGCAACTGGCTTCAACTCAACTTTTCCTACTGTACGATATAGCCCAGCTGTTACCTACCTTTGGATTTAAACTGAGATGACTTAGCGCTTTGATGCTCCAGCTCTTTCTCCTTGTGGTTCAGTTCCCTCCTTAAATGTTCATACTGCAAAAAGCATGGAAACGATAAACCAAAAGAAAGTAGGAAAAACTGTCTCAAAAGACATCAGCCTGACATCATGGGAAGGTTTTTGATTTAACGTGTCCCTCTCTCGGCTGACCTTGCGTTTCAGTTGCTCTGCATCTGTAGAACTGGAGTTTGGGGCTGGTGTTGCTTGGATCAATTGGGCGGGCTTGGAAACATCCTCTAGCAATGAGCCATTCACTGTAATACCTAGAAATTGAGAAAAGGTATGGTTAATGGCACCGAAATACACACACTGTGAAATTATGTTTAAACCTCTTGTAACTACTAACTACCTTTTGATTTGGCACACAAATTAATTAATATTCCCCTGATTTAGTTTAGTTGCAGAACAATACAGGCAAAGTGATTTACCTTTGTCCTTTACTATTCGCCTGATTTGTTTCTTTAGTTCAAGTCTTTCCTCTTCCAGTCTTTCGATCTGTGGGTTCAAATGGGTACATGGGAGGACAGACACTTTGGCAGAAATGTTTTACTGCTAATAGCAGCCCATTCTGTATACAGTATTCCAAGCTTTACTGAAGTCATACATAGATCTTAAGCTAGTGCTAACTGGAAACGTTTTTTCCTTAGGTCTATTAGATCAAACATAAGTAATCTGGAAACCAGAAAAATAACCATGCAAGCCAAGTTCAGCCGGCCAGTGGTTCGAAGGGATGAATGTTGTCGTCCCTGGCCGGTCTTGATCCGCGGTTATCTATCTGGTAGACTGTGTCTTTAACTACTACGCTACTTAAACAGCGGGAATGTAACTTTTATGTCAGCCATTGCATTTTTGCTAAAATATTGTGGACAACAGAACGTTTATTAATGGAACTAAAGTGTACTCTTGTACAAAGGTTACTGTAGATTGCTAGCTAACAGTTATACAGCCTACCTATAATGAAAACAATTACCCCAAACCAATCCATGACTGGTTCATTTCTTTAGAAAACAATAACAGTATAAAAGGGTCATGTAACACAATGACTATATTTGACCAATCTTCATTTCTAATAAATGGTTCAAGCTCTTTCAAATTCCTTGGGAAGTGTAGATGAACAGCAATCTGCAAGTCATGCCACACATTTACGATTGGATATAGGTCAGGTCTTTAATTGGGCCAGTCAAAGACATTATTTCTTAGACACGCCCCTGTAGCTGTGGGTTTAGGGTCGTTATCCCACTTTACCTCTTTAGTGAGAATCTGGTTCTCTGCTTTGAACTGATGCTGTTTCAAGGATTTGGTTCTTCTGAAGTCTGTCAAATTCACTTCCTCCTTTGGCTCCAGACCTTTTTGTGAAAGAAAGACACAGAAATTCAACATCGAAAATGTCTAGCAATTGAAGTCACTAGATCTGCTTTAAGCCCAATTATTTGTTTTTAGTTACAAAAAAATCTTTCCAAGCAGTTACAAAAAAGCTCTGCAAAAATTATGATGTTTCTTAAATATAAGTATCCAAAAATACTCCAGGGGCTAAAAAGTATTTAGGGATACGGTATCTCGAATAGCTGTCCTGGAACGAGGCAAGCTAGGAGGACTTCAGACGCAAAATGACTGCACCCTTCCAATAAACAAGTGACAAGGGGTGTTGTCAAACTGTCCTGCTCCTATAACCCACATGAGAAGCTGAAATAGCTTCCAAATATATCATAATATTAGAGGCCCTGCCCAGGCCTAATAAATCCTGTATACATTTGACTTATTACACCATTCTTCAAATGAGACATTCACAAGCATAAAGGGATCTGGTGGATATAGCTCTGCTCAGTATCTGGTATTATGTTTAGGTAAAACCGAACCTTTCACCGACCCACAGGGGTCCCAGGTTCCATGTTAGGGTGGAAAATGTACCTTTCACCAGGCAAAATGGGTCCTGGTTCAAAAGTAGGGATCAGGTTTGACAGCATAATAGTGGACTTATCTCCACGAGTAAGCTTTTCCCAATGCAGCACTGTTACTTTGAGAGAGCACTATTGGACCAGTAGTCCTGGCTGTCAGGGAAATCAGAGACAGAGGGTGGAAATGCTCATGGGAGGCAAGCTCAATCCATGTCGAAGCAGTTGGATGACCCACCTGAGGGTCCATTTTGGAGAAGAAAGGTATGTACCTTCAGCCAGGCTTCTTGGGAAGACTGGAACAGTAGGAAAAGCCTGGCTGCCCATACGGCTTGGGGCAGGCTCTTGCCTCCCCACTGCCATGTGGTATTATCTGTGACTACATTGGGTCAGGGTATGGACATTTTCTCTGTGACGCATGCCTCCTGCATTAGTCAGAAGGTGGCTCACTGAATGCCTTTTTGGTGTCAGGTCCATCTGCAGAGGGACTGCCAGCTAAGCATTAGGGAATCAAGCCTCTTCTCATTGGGAAGAGTCCTCCAGAAGATAGTCCTCCAACAGTAAAGCAATAACACTGAGCTTGCCACAGACCCAGAATTCCTAGCGGGAGTGTCCTTTGACTTTAGTGTGTCCTTGGCTGATATATTCTTTCCTGGACTTTCTCCTTGTTTGAATTGTGAGATGTTGCTTTCACAGCCATAGCTGGGTTTCCGTCATTTAGCTGATGGGCGATTCATCAAGCTAACTTTAGAGACTGAGTGACATGCCTTCAAAGTTGTAATGTACTGTGGCTGGATATAGAAAGAAAAGGAGACCGCCAACTTCATAGAAATGGGTCTGTAGCGTGAAGTTTGGTTGTTTAGAAACTTACCAAGTCGTTCCCTTAGAGCTTCATTTTCATCCAGAAGGTCATTGATTTTCATCTCGAGCTGGTTGATTTCTGTGGTCATGGCCTCTGCCTCGCGGTCTTGAACTCTCATCTGATTCTTACATTCTTTGATCTCAGCAATGGCTGCCTGCAAACCATCAGTGCCCTATAGACAGTAATGACAGCCAACCTGCATGTTAAATCTGGGATAAAAGGTTTGACAGACCACACATCTTCAAAGCCTGTTACATGGGAATACTAACATGGGTTGGTAGAATATATTTTTTATTTAGTGTTGATCAAAGTACTTGGTGTTTTTAGAAGATCCATAAAGAGACTCAGCATGTGGCAGAATAGACAGACTTACAGACTCATATAGCCTCATGTAATTTAGGGTGTCGCTAAGTTCTTTGTCCTTGTCTCTGGCGTCCGCTTCAGCTTGCTCGGCTACACGTTCTGCCTCGCACACTCTTTTCTCTGAGGCCTGCAGCTTAGCGGTTAGCTCATCCAGCTTCCTCTGTTGGATGGCTGAGGGCAGACCTTAATGGGAAATATTTAGCATGGGCTATTTCTAACATGCTATCAACACAACAGTACATTAGAGTCTATGGTTCTGTGCTACATTGAAGAGATAGAAATGCTCAAAGTAACATGTGAAACTTACATTTAACAAACCTTTAGCCGGAGAAAACTAAAGTTAAAGGTCGAACAGATTTCCATTCTAGAGAGGCAATTTATTGTAGGATGGCGCTAACTAACCTGTACAGAATGCTCACACTTAGTCTCATAGCGATGTTGGTGAATAACAGACTTAGACAAGCCTCTATCCAAAAAAAAGATTCCTAGTTAACAGGATCCAGATCCATGTGCTTTTACAGCAAGCCATTTTGACACGCACCTCTGTCTTTCCTTAGGGGTTTCTTGAGATCCTCTATGAGCAGGACATTTCTCTCCATCTCCACCGTATACTGCTCCACTTGTTCTGTCAGCATCTTGATTTGATTGTCCCGCTCTTGCACGGCCTTGAAGACATTCACAAACATTTTATTACTTTGGATCGACGAAGACGAACAGGTAGAGCAGAGCCAACATGGACAACCAATGAAGACCACAGCAGGTTCTGATTTGTGGACAACATTGTGTAACAAAAAACATGAAATATTGTGAAATTAAATAAAGGAAAGCAGAGACTGGTATGTAAAATAGACAACAGACATGAAGGGCCAAGAACTTACACCACATAGCTCATATATGACCTGGCCACGAGTCAATGATGGAAGTGCAAATAAGGACAGGAGAAAAGAACAACATGAACAGAACGAAACAGGGATAGACAGAGATGGAAAACATAGACACAATATTTAAAAGATACATTTTTCCAGGGTGAACATAACATATTACATCAGACCTATGTCAAATACAGTAAAAAGGCAGATAAACACATCGTGGGTTAGCTGCACTCTGAGATTTTCAAAAACACAGTGGCACTGTTACATGTGTCTAGGCCTGTTTCCATAAACATATTTCCATAACGGTATTTATATTAGTGACAGACCTGCTGCAAGGCAATGAGATTACTCTTGTCCGTGTCCATCTGGGAAGAGTAAAGCTTGTCCCTCAGCTCTCGGATCATCTGCTGGTACTCCATGATCTCCTCGTCCTTTCCAGCCAGCACTCTCTGAGGGAAAGAAGAATCACACAAAAATCAACCCCTAGAATTGATTAATTTCTGCATAAAACCTCTGATATTTGGTAGGCTATTTATTTGCTATCTTGTCTATGGGAAACCTACAACAAGGGTTTACAAATGTTTCTGGGCAGTGACCCAGCCTTGATTTAAAAATCTATACTTAAAATGACATCCTGTTTAAACATTCTTATCACTATCACTGTTTACACACTATCACTGTCTGGGAAAACTGAAAAAAGGTCCTGTAAACTTTCCAGTCTAACCAACACAGGGACAGAAAATTTTAAAAAGGACTAGAAGATATGGGTGAGTACTATAAGCACATGCAACTTAAACTGAGGTGCTCAATTGTTATTTTAGTTAAATAACAATGTTTTTAAAAACATTTATTAAAAAATCAAGCATACGTGGCAGAATTCTTTTGCGCACCTATTCTTTTTCAACTGAAGTAATCCAAAAGTAATGCATTTTTTCCTCAAAATATCTGTGATTTGATTAGTTGTTAACGTAACGATTAGTTACTTGTAATCCATTACTCCCCAACTCGGTTTTTAGATGATTGTCTTGTTGCATGATCCATGTTCACTTCAGCTTCCACTTTTTGACAGATGTCCTCACAAGTTCTTTAAGATTTCTCAGGTAAGATATGGAATTCATGGTTCACTCATTCAGAGCCAATAGCGAGGCCTGGTTTTCTCACACTTGAGCCTAGCTAGCTGGCTAGCTTTTTGAAGTGAGTGTAGGTAAGGATGGTGATGGCCCGGCAGTCAACCCTGGCCTTGATATCAATCGAAAAAGATAATCTTTCAGATTATCCATTTCATAACAAAGGACAGGATAACAGATTTTGTTTTTAATTAATAATCATAATGTTGAATGGACTTCCTGTTTTCATCAACAGCTTGCTTTGTGTTGCTATCTCGTTCATATCATTTGGATACAATGTGTGAAATATTACTTCAACTTTAGATCACAGGTTGTGTGGTAAAAGCAAAGTTACAGTAGTGACATTGCAATTTGAAGTACTGGGTACAATATTTTTTTTATTGTTGCAGGCTGGACATATAATTGCAACTCTTTTAGCTTTGACAGCATATATTCTCCGTGGTTTTAGAACAATAAATGTATGATGTCAGATCTTTGTCCCCTACCAAGTCACGGTCCGCCACTGAGAGGCTCAACTGGAAAGCATTGAGATTCTGGCATTAAGGTTTGGGGTTGCCTTCGGGCCTTCCCAATTTGACACCACTGAGTGAAGTATACTTAGGCCCTCTAGAGGGCCTGGAGGCGTCATGCAATTGTCCCAACTATTACAAGACAATATGTGATTGGATGATTCTACTGTCATTTCAATATACTGCTCTAATTGAAGTCAATGTCAATGAAGTGGGCTGGTGCCTTCTATTCAAACCTTGAGGGCCTAGCCAATGAGTACCAAGATACTACCAAAGAAAAAAACGAAATTTGGATATTAACCCTCAGTTTTATTTACACATACTGAAGAAATTCAATAGGAAGATCATTACAGTTAAGGCAAAAAATATTAAATCAATGAAAACCAAATTCTAATATATAAAAATGTATAGAGGTACGTATCTATCCTTAGGCCCTCTCAGAGGCGTAGAGGATCCTGACGATTCCCCACTGAAGATTCTTCTGTTCAAAGTGCCATCTGGCTTTGTGGCCAAACAGCTTCATTACTCATCTGTCCAGAACACATTGTTCCAGTATTGTTGGTCTTTATTCAGGAGTTGTCCGGCAAACATAAGTCATGTCTTGACAACCTTTTTTGAGAGCAGAGGCTTCTTCCTTCCTGACCTCCCATGTAGGCCAAGTTTGTACCGTCGACTCATGCACTGATATTGATTGTGTTGTGAATATAGATCCCTTGCTGTCACCCTGTGGTTCTAGAGACCTCTTTGAACCTCTTTTAGTCAATGCTGAATTTGGTGGGATGACATGTTGATGGTGTGAATTATCTCCATTGGTAGATTATCTGTCGGACTGTGGAAATATTTACTCTGAATTGCTTGTAATTGTCTCTTTAACTCAAGGGCATCCATACTTATTACCTGAGGTGCCTCGGGTAGGTCTTTTGATCTTGGCCTGATGTTACCAGACACCCATATGGGTAAGACCAAACCAGACCAAGTCTCTGAAATGTATGTAAAGTCGGACCTTTCCACAATACTCTCTAATGATAATTCTCATCATTTGCACCTGTTTCGGAACATCTGATTTTAATTTGAGCCACTTAATATTATGTTAAATATGGCAGATAAGGAAAATGCCTTTCTGTTTATTTTCTTTAATTAAATAAATGGTTTTGATTTGTTGATTTGGATTATCTTTAACATCATATTTGATTGGAATTTATCTCATATATCAGTGTAAAAAAAACTTAAGGGGATTTTTCACATTACTTCCATTATTGTTTATTCTCATGAATTTCTAGTGGTGCCAGAAATTGTGACATCCATGTTTTTAAATACAATGATTATTTCTTGATAACCATTCTGTCTGTGAAAAAATTTATCGTTTGTAAGACACTAGACATTACCACAATGCTTCTAGATTTGTAACAAACACAAAACCTCTCACACTTTATTCCTCATTTAAAATGAGCTGGAACACAGAGCCAAAATAGGAAAACGTGGGTCAAAATCAGCTTAAATAAATGCAGCCTGAAGAGGCCCGTCCACCACTGCATAACACGCAATGTTCTTAATTGTTTCACTTATAAATCTTTTGCACTCTTCTATTTACACCTGTGGTTAGACGCTAACTTCATTTCATTGTACTGTACAACTTGTTCAATGACAAAGTTGAATCTAATCAAATCGACCGATAAGAACTACAGAACATTAGCAATGACAGATGTATTGCTGTGTGTCACTGTGACTATGTCCATCTGATGTTCTAAACATATTGCTCACTGTAAATCTGTTGCAATTTGATACTGTGACTTATTGAGATTTGATGTTCGAAACCAGTTGCTCATTGAATTCCTGCTACAGTGAGACCAGCGGGGGTACTGAGAAAGTGAAATCAGTCACGTAAAAGACAACAAGCTAGAACAACACCGGTGAAGGGAAAGGAACAAGGTGAAGAATCTCCCCAAGCATTGACCGCCCTCTCCCGTTCCTCCAGAACCCCCCCGGGAGACCTCACCAGAGACGACACGGGAATGAGGTTGGTTTCATTCACCTCTGACCTTCTACTCATGTTAATAAAACCACTCCAGGTTCTTATACACCTGTATTAAGGCTCCCTGTGTCCCATTCTCATTACACTACATAAAGTATCACTAGAATGGATTGAAGAGTCATTCTTGTCAGTATAAATCCCTCAGTCTTCAAATGGAAGAAATAAGCAGGTACAGTGCAGACGTCGAGAGCTTTATATTTGAAAGTGCAATCTGCAATCGATTTCCTTTATATTGGCAGTCTTGTTCTGTTCAGTGTTCTCCACCTCTATTGTAATGCAAATACCCCAATTCATGTTGTTAAGTCACGACAGGATCAGACGAAGTACATCACTCACTCCCTCCCCGACTGTCATTCCCTGGCGCCAGTCACACACGCACATCCCTTTATTCACCCGCCTCTCAGAACATACAAATCTCTGTCGCTAATGCTCCAAATGTGTGCAATTCATAATCCATACAGCTAGTCTTTGTTGTCCTAGCAAACACTCCAGTTGGCTTGTCTGTCACATCATTGTTATTGTCTGTCTTATGTCTGTCACTGATTCTCAAAAGTGAAACAAATGGGCCAGTGAATCTGTCTGGAATAAATGCAGGCATTGATAAATAAGACGTAGGCATTTTTATCAGTCAGTATCATTTCATATATTTGAACAATGTGTGAATGAGCAAAGGCACACACAGATGTGGAATTCAGGCTTGAATGCTCTACCACTCAATGAGTTTAAAGCAAACAGGTTACATTTGAGATGTGTGCTTGTTGTCTGGTTGTTTTCATGCTGGAATCTAAGATGTTGGAGTGCTGGTTGTTTTGTAATTTGTGTTATTCTGACATTTTAGCTTTGTAAGGTCATACTTCAAACAGGGAAAATATTTTCAAAATCCATCTCCCTTACTAAACAAAAGAAAATGAAAATCACCCTCCGAATGTCACAGCAAAACAGCTGTGGACAACTGATAATTTGTGTAACCAGTGCTCTATGAACTATACCCATTTACTTTGAACTGAATTTGGCTCCAATCTAAATTTCATTATTTCAACTTGGGATTATGGCCATGCTTCATCAAAACAACTCCATAGAAGGTGCAGGAGTTGGCGATCTGAATATGATTCCTCTGAGGTACATTTTGCCTACCTGCTATGCACATCCTCACCCTGAATGCCCATCTAAGACATCTTTCCTGGTACACCCACCCTGGAGGAGAACGCACTTCCCAGCCAATAACCAAAGAACATAGGAATACACAGTACTATAAACTCAACCGCCACTTCATTAGGTACACCTTGCTTGTAGTACCAGGCTGGACATCCTTTTGCCTTCAGAACCGACTTAAATCTTTGTGGCAGCCCAATGTGCAGGAAACCTTCCTCAGAAAGGTACATGTTGACATTACAGCATCACCAGTTGCCGCAGGTTTGTCGGCTGCACATCTATGATGCAAATGTCCCAGTCCACCACAAGGTATTGGGTTGAGATCTGGTGTCTGCGGAGGCCATTTGTGTACAGTGAACTCGTTGTCACGTTCAAGAAACCAGTGTGGGAAGATGTGACCTCTGTGATGTGGCGTGATATCCTGCTGGAAGTCGCCCTCAGAAGCTGGGTACTCTGTGGTCATATGGGGATGGGGATGGTCAGCAGCAATACTCAGGTGGACTGCGGCCTTTAAACGATGCTCAAATGGCACTACGGGTCCGAAAGAGTGCCAAGAAAATATCCCCCCCACGCCATTGCACCACCAGCACCACCAGCAACAGCAGCCAGAACCGCTGATACAAAGCAGGATGGACCCATGCTTTCATGTTGTTTATCCTGCCATCTTAATGTCACTGCAGAAATCGACACTCATCAGACCAGGCAATGTTTTTCCAATCTTCAAATGTCCGTTTTTGGTGGGTGCGTGCAAACTGTAGCCTCAATTTCCTTCTCCTCTGACCTCAACCATCAACAAGGCATTTTTGCCGGGCGAACTGCTGCTCACTGGATATGTTCTCTTTTTCAGACCGTTCTCTGTAAACTCTAGAGATGGTTGTGTGGGAAAATCCCATTAGATCAACACTCTGAAACACTCCAACCAGCCCGTCTGGCACCAGCAACCATGACACATTCAAAGTCACTTAAATAACTTCCCCTTTCTGATGCTTGTTCTGCACTACAGCAGATCGTCTTGACCAATGTCTACATGGCTAAATGCATTGAGTTGCTGTCATGTGATTGGCTGATTAGATATTTGCATTAACGAGCAGTTGAAAAGGTGTACCTAATGAAGTGGCCGGTGAGCGTATAAACAGTAACTGTTTCACTCTTTTTGTCTAAGCCTGGTGAATGATGACAGAACACATACCTTCCACTCATCCACTTTGGCATTGACAGCTGCCATGACCGGGTCATCCTCCCCTGTCCGGCTCTGAATCTGCTCGGTCAGCTCTCGGATCTGTAGTGAATAATAGACCACATTGAATACTGTTTATTCAGCCCAGATGTATAACTTGATATTTACAGTCATAAATACTGTGTAAAGCAGAGCTGAAACTTAAATAAATGGATTTGTGTAAACCATCAACCAGCCTGCAACCTGCAAAATGAAATGCTGATGCCCATTGAATAATTATGTACTTCTGGTATACCTGTAGTTGGGCAAGGTCCCTCTCCCTCCTCAGCTGGTCCATGCTTGAATCTGTCTGCTGCACGACAATCTTCATTTTGTTGTACTCATCGATCATCTTCTCCATCTCCTTGACGGACTCCTCGAGACTTCGTTGCATATGCTCGTTCTGTGTCTTCAGGTGGGCTACTTCTTCCTCAGCACGCTAGGGAAAACACAGCGATCGTTTCATGAATCCTGTATAGCAGACTGAATGAATGGAGCAAATTTCAAAAATATTGTCCCTGTGCTCCGGAAGTCAAAACTAATATTGTCCTTATACCAAATATCCAAACAAATACAGGATTTTCTGGGGCAGCCTTTGTGTACGAAAAGATATTTGGAGTACCTGAACATCCTCCATGCATTGGTAGAGCTGTCTGTTGGCGGAGTTAAGTCTTCTCTGGGTCTCAGTACTCTCCTCTCTGGATTGGACTGGTTCCTTCTGGTCAAGTTCCCTCCTATAGAAATCAACATCCTGCTGAAGCTGCTCATTCTGATAGATACCCACAGGAGAGAAGACACTGTTAGAAACTATTAAGAGACATAAGGTGCAAAATCTCCGTACATCATACACCCATCAGCCATGACATTATGGCCACTGACAGGTGAAGTGATAATCTGATAATCTCGTTATCACGGCACCAGTCAGTGGGTGGGATTTATTAGGCAGCAAGTGATTTAATCTGTCCACAAAGTTGATGTGTTAGAAGCAGGAAAAATAGGCAGCGCAAACATCTGAGCGACATTGACAAGGGCCAAATTGTAATGGCTAGACGACTGGGTCAGAGCATCTGCAAAACTGCAGCCCTTGTGGGGTGTTCCTGGTCTGCAGTGGTCAGTACCTATCAAAAGTGGTCCAAGGAAGGAAAAGAGGTGAACAAGCGACAGGGTCATGGACGGCCAAGACTCATTGATGCACGTGGGGAGCGACGGATGGCCCGTGTGGTCCAATCCAACAGACGAGTCACTGTAGTTCAAATTGCTGAAAAAGTGAATACTGGTACTGACAGAAAGGTGTCAGAACACACAGTGCATCCCAGTTTGTTGTGTATGGGGCTGTGTAGCCACAGACCAGTCAGGGTGCCCATGCTGACACCTGTGACCACTGCCGAAAGCACCTACAATGGACACAGGAGCATCAGAACTGGACCATGGAGCAATGAAAGAAGGTGACCTGGTCTGATGAATAACGTTTCCTTTAACATCACGTGGATGTCCCGGTACGTGTGCGTAGCTAACCTGGAGATCACATGGCACCAGGATGCACTATGGGAAGGAGGCAACCGGTGTGATAATTTTGTCAATGTTCTGCTGGGAAACCTTGAGTCCTGCCATTTATGTGGATGTTACTTTGACATGTACCACCTACCTAAGCGTTGGTGCAGAACATTTGCACCCTTTCATGGCAACGATATTCCCTGATGGCATTGGCCTCTTTCAGCAGAATAATGCACCCTGCCACAAAGCAAACATGGTTCAGGAATGGTTTGTGGACCACAACAACGAGTTCAAGGTGTTGACTTGGCCTCCAAATTCCCCAGATCTCAATCCAATCGAGCATCTGTGGGATGTGCTGGAAAAACAGGTCCGATCCATGGAGGCCCCACCTCACAACTTACAGGACTTAATGGATCTGCTGCTAACGTCTTGGTACCAGATACAACAGCACACCTTCAGAGGTCTAGTGGAGTCCAGGCCTCAACGGGTCAGGGCTGTTTTGGCCGCAAAAGGGGGACCTACACAATATTAGGCAGGTGGTCTTAATGTTATGGCTGATCAGTGTGTACCTAACTACACAACTCTACCATTCTCTCTACTTATAGGGCCAGTCAAAGGTTTGGTCACACTGAACATTAACAAAATATTTCAACCGTAAGCTTATTTTCACCAGACGTTTACTCTAACACTAATTCCGAACTCCTTACCTTCTTGTTAATCTTTTTCATCTTTTGTGAAAGCAAAGAAAAAGGTGGAGGAAAAGACATGGAAAAATAACATGCAAAAGCAATAATGCAACAAAGATGCAACTGAGCATGAATGAAAAAGCTGTTTGTCAATAGGTGTAGCTGCACATCCAAGCCACTCAGTAACTATACTGTCAAGTTACTGAAGATCAGTTTTCAGTTTGGTTTGGCAAAAGATGCAACATTAATCCAGAAAGAATATATAGATAAAAATGTAACTAGTGATAGCACCAAATTGCAAATATAAACATAAAATTAACAATTCTAGTGTGGGTAATACCATTTTTTTGAGCTATGCAGGAAAGAGACATCTGTGATGTGGTTTGAGGCTATACACACATCCATTGCTCTCAGGCAATTCCAGCGTTATGCATGTGACATCGTTACACAAAATCAGAAAGAAATTGCCTCACGGGAATTACTTAAGGATAAACTAAGATCTTTATGCATATATTTATACATTATATTTATACACATCTACAGACGACACGCAAACACAATTGGCTTCTGAGAAATTGTCTTCTTTGTCATTTCTTTAGGACATTAGCCTGCTGCTAAGATAGCAACTTTTTGAGTTGTTCAGTAAACAGATTGCTGATGAGCGCACAACGTTCATCCACCTGTCAGGAACATGCATGTCGCTACGTTGTACACATCCACCGCTAGCTATTCGATTCAAGACTATTACTCTCAAATCAGTAAATGCTGTTTAAAAAGATTGAATTGTTCACAAGTTGCACATCACTAGACTCAACATGTTTGCTGTGTTAGCAGCTAGCCGTTGTAGAACTAGCTGTTCCTCCTCAGGTCCGGCTCAGGTAACAGTTGGAAAAGCTCCAACAAGCATTATAACTTGGACTACAACGTGCGCAGACACTTTAATTTGAACAGAATAAGCTAAAATGCTTTTTCTGCAGCTAAATTTGATTTATTCAACACAGCTAGCTAGCAAATCGTTTAGATATATATTTTTCCATTCATCATATTCATTCTGGTTCCCACTGTGAACTGCAAAGAGCCCCGTATGATAATGAATGTGTACTGCTACTGCCCTATTACCCAAGCAAAGAAAGCAGAGTGAGAACAAGAATATAGGCTATTGATATGGTGTGCATTCAGCAAGACACACCGTGGCAACACATTTTGAAATGAAAAACTAAAATGCATGTACAGACAGTACCTCTCCAATTAAAAGATCACAGAGCAGCAACAAACCTCTCTTTTTAACTTCCTGCTCTCATCTTCGGCCTCCTCTGCCCGAATCTGCAACTGTGTGAACAGATGGAAGACATTAGGTAAATGAAAACTGTGAACCCAGATGGAAAATACTTTGTATAGGCTACATACATTTTGCATTTGCATCACACATTTTAGAAGTAGGAGGCTTTAAGTATTATACACAACAACAGAAGGTTGCTATGGAATGAAATATAATAAGCCGTACTTCCTCGTTGATTTTCTTTTCCTTGTTCATCTCTGTCTCAAATCGTTGGATGTCCTTCTCTCTGCGTTCCAGCAGAGCCTCAAGTGTGCGCATCTCATCCTTAAGGAAGCGGCTGTCTCGGCCTCCAGCGTTGCCTGACTTCTTGGCCATCTGGACAGAAATCCACAGGAACACAAAACTCAGACTGCCTCACACTCCATTTACAATGCTTACTCAACAATCAGCAACATATGTCAATATTATGTCTTCATTTGCCTTCTTGAAAGTGCAAAGGGAATCACAAACAGATACGTTGTTCGGTATACGGAGAGACATTAAACCTAACTAACACCAGAGTGGTATGGGGGAATTAGCTGGAGTGGCATTCTAATCTCCTTATGTTTGGTCATTCTACGGTCCCAGCTTACAGCCTTCTGTGTGGACTGTGAATGACAAAGCCCCAGTAGAGGTAAACTGAGCGACATGAGGTCACATATTCTGTTGTCCTAAACTGCTATCCAGAACAGGCCGTTTATATTGATGAAAGACCTTAATGCTTCAGTTTTCTTTAATGAGTAACTGTCATTAAGCAAAATATCCCATTTGTTCAGGGGAAGTTAAAAGATTAGGGCTTAGTTATAGTGAAACACCTGAGCTTTATTTGAACATTTCATTGCAAATAATTCACTTATTTCAGTATTAAATCTAGGTTGTTTTTCCCCAAACAGCTCAACCCTGGTTTTGAAATGTATGAACGTCTCATTCCCTTCAAGGTGTCCTTGGGTGGTACTCAGCGTTCACAGTATAAGCAGGCAGACAACACACAATCCTGTCTGTGACTTATAGTAACAATCCAAGTTACTTAATCTAGCTAAATTAATTATATTCCAGTGTCCTATCAAATTCTAACAAATACTTACCGCTACCTCTTGTTCCCACTTTAACTCCTTGGCCAACCATTCATTTTCTGAAGGAACAAAACATTGTACTTTTGTTTGTATCTACTTTGTTTGCAAATCAATTCCAACAATACCTCTAACAGCACTTGACTGCTAACAATGCACCTACCTGATTTTGCTTGTTCTCTACCAGCATTATCAATTAGGTCATATGCCATATCAATCTCATCTTTCTTCAACTGCAGAAAAATAAAGAAAGGTTAGGTCCGTGTCAGTACCACCATCAAAATATAACATGAATTTAGAACGCATCTACATACTGTAAATCAACAGGCATACTAGTGATATGGCCTTATTTCCTCTCATAAATTTGTTCTGATTTTCCAGGTTATCATCCCTCAACTCCAATTAATTCATATACTAGCGGTGGCAATGTAGTGTATAGAGGACAAGAACAGGCGAAAATCTAAAATAAAATATGTCTCAAGAAATATATGCAAGTAAATGTACATAGAAAGTGACATTTGTTACATATGGATTGAATTAGGCCTAGTACTTTAATATTTTTTTTTTCAGTTTTCATTTCCAAATGCATTCAATCAAGCGCGGTCTACAGGGTACGGCATGGTATTGCAAAATGGAGTGATAGCCTTCTATCTTCAAGATCCCTTTCACCCTGCACAAATCTATTGAAACTTTTCCCTTTCCACTACCAAATCACGCCCAGACAGTCACATTACCTCCACCATGCTTGACAGATGGCATAAAGCACTCTTCCAGCATCTTTTCTTTTGGTGTGCAACTCACAAATACTCTTTGTGATCCAAACATCCCAAACTAAGATTTTTCTGTCCATAACACCTTTTTCAAATTGTTCCCTGTCCACTGTCTGTGTTCTTTTACTCATCATAATCTTTTCTTTTTATTAGCCAGTCTCAGACTTGGCTTTTAAAAATACAGAAATTGATGATTAAGTACAGAACTCAATAAATACAGAAATAGATAAATAAATCGGGAAATAAAAAAAACCCTGAAATTAATAATTAGGCAAATATTTTTTAAGTACAAATTAATGTAACATTTTACAAATGTAATCAATATTTTTATATTTCTGTGTACATTTACTTTAAAATATGTCGTAATGCCCTTAAGCATGGAACTTAACCCTAACTGAGCAAGTCTCGGGATATGGTCTGCTAAATGACAGAAATGTAAAAGCATCGGAAACCTTCAGAAGACCCTGAGCGACTCGCATGAGCTGAACCAGTTTCTCTAGGCTTCCGTCTTTCAGCTCCATATCCCACTGTTGGACCTGCAGAGCAATAGAGCACAAACGGTAGCGGTTAAATTGAAATCCGTCAGAAATACAACAGTACTGCGTGATGAAAATTGAAGTGAAACCCTGGATACCACATTGTCTACAAACCAGATGCTAAGGGGAAATGGTAAGAGCAATCAAAGTCAGTTGCACAGATGATATCCCTCCCTGTTTAGGCTTAAGGAATTTCCTTGACCCAATCTGCTCTTTGGCGGCTAGCCGGTTGAGTACACTAATAAAACGGTAATTTCCTTCCGTCATTTTACCATGAGCAACAGTATTAATAGGTAAATTAGTCTAATTAATCGTGGCACATTCTTTAAAGCATACGCTACATTCAGAATCGAAAATAGTTTAAAGGTGCGTACATAGTCACATCGGACATTCATTAGTATTTTAGAAAATAACCGTTACTTGGTACCTGTAGAAACATGTCGGTCATTATCTCTGCATCTCCACTTTCAAGTAGCTGTTCTGGATCAGCATCCATCACCAGTCTCCAGTCAAAATGAGGAGGCATGTTGACGATCAGGAGTTACACCTGGCTAACAGAAACTGGAAAACAAGTGGAGAAACGCATCCCAAGGTGAAGTCCTGGATATATTTCTAGGTAAATATAATGTAGAAATCACATAGCTATCACAGGTAACCAACGTCTAGCTAGCAATGGCTGCTGCCGTGTTACTACTTCTATTACCTAGTCATTGCTGGCTAACTACACAGTCGCTAACACAGTCGCTAATAGTCGCTTTTACAATAGTATTTCGCATGGCATTTGGAGACCCAAAATACACTCTGCTGTGACTGGGGAAAATGCATTACAACAAAAAATAAAGTGTGCATGCAACTGGGTTAATTTCCCTTCATCAGTTAGAAATGACTGCTTTTAGTCTCCTTTTCCCCCACATGCTCGCTACGGAATGCTTTAGGATAACTAACGTTTAGATTTACCAATGGCTGAAATCAGGATAACGTTAGCTCACTTGCTTTATTAGCTAACCATTGAACTGTTGTTCCAGTTGCTAAGATACTGTTGAAAACAGTCGTAAATCGATATGAGCAGCCCATAGAGAAGGTTAGATGCTTAGAGATCCTTTCGTTGGTTGCGATGGCTGCTGTTTAACTACACTGTAGTTGACAAAACTTCCCTGATGAAAATCATTGGCCTAGTATAAGTATAGTTAATGTCATTTTTAGTGTTGATTCCTAATACTATGGTCAAAGACCTGTGTAGTGAAGACTTTGAGACGTCCTGATGAACTGGTTGATTCTCCTGCTGGTTACATACATTAGGTATATTGCATATTAAGTCATCACCTGTGTAACTGTCGGATAGATTGACATATAGTATATGATGTGGTTACGTGATACTGTAGGACAGGGCCATTGATCTCTGGTTTTGGAGGGCCGCAACACTTCTGTTTATTTCCTTGTTATTTAAATGGCTTACTTGATAAATTATAACTACTTGCTAAAAGCAAAACGAAAAAAACAGAAGCATTTCCTCGAGATCGGAGTTTAACAGCCCTGCTACAGGGAAATAGCGTTGCTTTTTAAGCATAGAACGGCTTTGTGTATATGCTTGTTAGCCCTGTACGACAGCAGGGGAACAAGGCCAAATCGGGTATGCATTCTCTATGGAGGAACACGCCACTTTACGTCTGACGTATTTCTGTCGCTAAATCCTAAGGCAATATTGATTTAGCCATCTAATTGACTGAGTATAAAGGGTTTCAAATCACTTAAATTGTCGGGCCTTATATCAAACACATTTAATTTTATTCTCCACTGCAAATAGTGTGCGATGATAATAAAAACACCTTTATAGCAACAACGTTGCACTGTTAATTGCAATTTTTTGGTTCAACTTTACCCCGGAAATGTTTTAGTATATACGGTTACTCTATCGCAACATTGGAATGTTAATCGCCGAATTATACACTAACGTAAGTGTCAACGTTTATTTTATGTCTTCTAACATCATTATTGATAATATTGTTATTTAAATTACAAATATTTTCATCAGCAGTGTGTGAACTTGCTTGCAAGATAATTATTGCACAACTGAAATGCAATTGACTACTTACTGTAGCCTACCCAATACGAGCTAGCGTAAAAAAGCTTGCACTGTTCTGTCAGTAGCTAGCTGCTAGTTTTGTGGCTAACTAGTTTGTTTGCAGTCTTTAAAGATGTACAAGTAAAATATAACATAGCTTGACTTCAATTGCGCTTTAATGATTTTAGTAGTTAACTGTGATGGATAGGTAGCTATAAGATTTAGCTAGCAGCTAACGTACTTTGGTGCATGTTAGCTTTCAAATGGTAGAGTAGTCATCGGTTATCGGCAAAGAACGTGTTGGTGGTCTATATTCAAATGGGCAAGTCTCGCCTGATAGCTGTCTACAGAACTTTATTGAATCTATTGGCTTTTTATTGAGAACGTAAATGACACGCGGTGTACTGAACGGCATACATGACTGTGATGAGTCTAGTCACCTTACCTGACAGCACCATCAAGCTGTGGCCAAAGGCAGTGGTATCCTACCAAATTTTGACTGGGCACATTGTAACCTATGAATATGATGATAACCTGTATAGTCTAATATTTTTACCCTGATCTTACTTTATCAATCACAGTGATCAATGAAGCTGTTGGTCAACGATGGCTCTGATGTTGTGGAAGGAGATTTTGCTTTTGACTGGACTGGTGGTGGGCTGCTACTGGAACAGCCTGTCTTGTGGTTTTGTGTTCGATGATGTCTCTGCCATCCTGGACAACAAGGACCTTCGGCCTGCCACCCCTCTCAGCAACCTCTTCCTCAACGACTTCTGGGGCACACCCATGGCTGAGGTGATACATGTCAAATGCTGAGTGAACTTAAAGCTTGGGAGGAAGTTTTCATGTTATTACTTATGTCATCCATCATGTTTATGCTTCACTTTCAAAAAGAAACGTGCATATGCTCAGTTGAAAGGGATTCTGTTCGACCGGATATGAATTTGACTTCATTAAATGTCCGTTTATAGAAGTGGTCATATCTGGATCTCAAAGCCAGTTCCACACATTTTTTTCATTGCAATACACTAATCTGGGACTTACTTTGACCTGGCACACCAGGTGTGTGTAATTAATGATGAGGTAGAACAGAAAACCAGCAGGCTCCGGACCTCATAGAGTAAGACTTGAATACCTCGGATCTATATAAATTATTGCACATGAACCTGTAATGTCACTGGTTTTTATGAATTTAAAGCTAATACCATCTGTCTGTTATTACAGGAGAGGAGCCATAAGTCCTACCGCCCTCTGACTGTGCTCACCTTCCGGCTGAATTATCTCTTCAGTGAACTCAGTGCTGTGTCCTACCACCTGCTAAATGTGGGCTTGCACGCTGTGGTGTGTGTGCTTCTTCTGGTGTTCTGTCGTCTCTTCCTGGACAAGACCTCCAGCTTGGTGGCGACTCTGCTGTTTGCGGTCCATCCCATCCACACAGAGGCTGTAAGTCTGCTTATACTGTAAACCCAGATCTACAATAATCTTGACTAATCCTCCATTCATTCTTTCCTCAAACATATAGGAAATTATGTAATAATAAAGCATAGGAAAGTGATTTCAGTGATTGTCACAAGTTCGACTGTTTACCAGAAGCGAATCTGTCTGGATTAAAGGCATGGTGTGTCTGTCTGTGTAATGCATTGTAAAGCAGTCACATGTCTGACACTTGGAAAAAGCTACTGTTCTAAAGGTGAAGTAAAGGTTTCTGTCTAAACAACGCAGGGAATCAATTTGTGGATTTTTCTGTGTGGAATTGAACCATGCAGCTGTGTCCATGGAACAGTGTTGCTCACCAATGAAAACATTTTCTCATGACAGTTTCCTAATGCAAATGATCTTGTGCATCGTGCCTCATTCAGTTGGAATCTATTTCACTGACACTTCGTCACTGCTGAGCCTCAATCGTGTATTTATTCAGATTTCCAAAACATCTAGGACTCATGCAGAGTGAGTTATGTTTATAGAATTTATTCTTTTTGTAGACAGCCATCATAGGCATGCAAAACATGTTACAGCAACACGTTGGGTGTACAGCGACCATTTCGTTCCAGATTTTTATTAATCTATTCTTAGCCAGACTGCCCTATGTGGTTAGAACGACAAATTACCTTGGCAAAAGCATCTGCCGGTCAGCGGAGCCTGATGGTAAATGAAAGTTATTTTTGCTAATAATAGAGTAATGCTAATAACAGCTCAGTATTTCCTTTTGTTTTTCCCTATCTGACATGCAGTCTTCACTATACCGATTTGATGTGTGTTAAAGGCTTGTTAACATTGTGCCCCGTTTTGCGCTCCATATAGGTTCACTGCTGTTGCTGTGTTTGTGCCCTGGCCACGTGGGCTTGTCAGTCATGACGTCAGAGTATTTGTATTCCTGTGGATTAAGTGCACGCCCACATTATTGATTGAAATGTCAGTGCAGGCAGAACATTGGGTTCTAATTTGGCCATGTTTACAGTCCCTTCAAAGCTTTTTGGGTAAGCCTAGTAGGATTTACCATTTATTTTGATCCTGGTAGTGAGGTAGCTTTCTTACACCTGGCTACATTCTTCATTCACGCTATTTCAATTTTAGTTTTTAGTTTTTGAAATCAAACTTTGCATTCATTGTTTGGTCTGGAGAAATCTGTGCATAACATATGGAAAGCACAAGCCAGCCTAGCCCAAAGTTATGCATAACGTGTCAAATGGACAGAGAAGTGAAGGGCTGCTCTATCACATTACAGAAACATGATGTCCATCATTTTAATAAAATCTTTTGGCTGTAGCCTTAGACACATGCATCTTGCAGTGAGAGTGCGAAGCAAAATATTAGCTGACTTTAGGTGATCTCACATTTAGCTGCTTTGGTGGAATTTTCAGGGCTGCCTGGTGTTTGTTGTTGCATTGTGTTAATGGCGTACCAATCACATATTATGAAAACAAGCCTTTGTTTCCGAATGGAAATTGGAAGGTAATTAGGCATGTTGGCACGCTGTATGCAGTTATATTAAGTTACCTGCTATTTTTGGCACCCAGTCAGTCTTTCTAAATTGGGGGAAACATAAATCAACTATGTTGGGCGGGGCAGATGTTCATGATGCTTTCACAATAGACGTTGTTACTCAAATATTGTTGATTTATGATAATATCAAACTTTCACCCAACCCTACTTCTCACTAAGACGATCAAGAGCACTTCGGCTAGTGAGAACTTCGCAATTTCATGTAGTAGGTGTGGTGTAAGAATTGTATGGACCTGTAGGTAGTTTGTTACATGGGAAGAATGGAATTCAGAAGTTGGCCCCAGTTACGTCACAGTGTTAATCTGAATTGGAAATTAAATTGCCTCAAGGCCTTTTGTTCACGTGTAGGTAGAATGAAGGATTATTATAGGTCTGCATTAGTAAATGCATTTAGTGTCCCGGTACAGTCTCAATGCTCTCTTCTATGTTTCAGGTTTTTACTTTAACTGATATCTGAAGTCATAAATAGCAGCCACTGAGCCAGCTTATTCCCTACTGTGTAGCCTACACTCATCGAGTACTAGCTCAAGTCTTACTCATAGAGTAAGGTGTGAGTACTACTACTACTGTGTTGTATTGTTGCTACCCCTTTGAGCACTGCACCTTTTTCTTTCCTTTCCAAAATAGTTGAAAGTTTTGAGTGAGGAACAGAGTTCTATGTGCAATGGTCTCTTAATTATAACCCTGCTGTTCCTCACTCAAACCTTCCTTTCCAACTTTTTTGGAAAGGAAAGAAAAAGGTGTAGTGGTCAAATTTTTTCCAGAGCTGTATATTATATCTGGCTACATACTTGACAGAAAGTTATTATGGTGCTAAATCTGCCCTGTGATCCATGTCCACTTGAGCAGCTAATGTACGCTACAATGTCCTCACTAACTGCAGCCAAAGTATACTAGCAATATATTTATTTATTATATACTAACGTTGCATATTTTATATTTTTTGCTGGACCACATAAGCGGAACCAGCCAAGATGAGAGAATGTCTCTTCCTGATTGAGTGAGTTAAATAGCGTGGTTATAGGAATGCACCTGTAAACTATAGGTCCCCCGTTCGTATCTCCTCACAAGTAAAGCCACATACGCATTAAGAATTATTCCATATAGATGAAAACTTTGCTGCCTAAAACCTCCAGTATCGACATTATAGTTAGCCTGAAACAAAACAATTTGTTACATTGCAACAGTTTCTAGTGGATTTTCGAAGTACGCATCCTTGCATCCGCTTTGGGTCAGGATAGACAAACACATTTGCTGGCTACAACACACAGTAATGTTATAGAAAGGATATATTGCGACTGTTTCTGGCATGGAAAAGTTCATCTTCAGTCTCGCTAGCAATTGCTCAATTCTTATGATTATTCCAACGAAGTTAGTAGATACTAGTAAGCCCATTACTGGCTAATAAGCTGTTAAAACACCCAGTGGCAAAAGCCATACAGTTCATAGACGCTATGGTGGAGGTGAAATTAATCAGAAACATTAGTCAGTTTAACACTATGTTCAATGGTGTCTAGCGACTGCTGAAACTTGTAATGACGTGCCGTAGTGGGTAAAGACAGTGCCTCATCTGGAAGACCTGAGTTCTAATCTGGAAGCAACAACACTTCTTCATTTTATTTGTGGGCCGCAATAAAACTACATTATACAGTAGTGCGACTTTCTGAAACATTCCACGATTCTCTCGTCTTTTCACTTGATGAAAAAGTTAGTTATCGTCAATCTTTTATTATAGTTATTGTATCAATGTCATTAACAAATGAAAGAAAAAAGTATGTTGTTATGCCATGAAATGAAATAGCTTTGGCAGACTGCCAAAGCTAAATTCTTGACTATTCCATTAAGTTAGTAGATACTGGTAATGCCCATTACTGGCTAATACGCTGTTAAAACGGTCCGGTAGGCAAAAGCCATACAGTTCATAGATGCTATTTGTGGTGGAGGTAAACTTAGTAAGAAACGTTGGTCAGTTTAACTGTATCAGTATAATTCACAAAGGGCCAATTAGCTGTTAACATGGCCAGTGGCAAAATATTTTGTTCAGGATAGACACATGAGGCTGTACTGACACCTGCAAGAAGTACAGCTCTGTGGTGTAATGGTTAATAATACAGCCGTCCACACGGGTGATGCTTTCTATTGCGGGTAGGCTGAACTAGGCTTGCCTGGTTTCTTGTTTATAAATATGTTTTTGCTCTCCTCTGCCTGTCTGACCCATAGACATTTTATTGGATTTAAGTGCATCTGGTCTAGTCTCCCCTTGGCTTTACTAAGCCCCCAAACACATTGGTTCCACAATGCTTCTAGCATACAGAGGATGTCCTTCCCTCTTCATTATGTCTGAGACACCCAAAATCATTCAGCCTTTAAGCGTCAAGACCACTGGCGCTGTTTATTTATTAGATGATCTAGGAATCACACAAACAATATGAAATCACTCATCAGCTTTTTATTAAATCACAGTCAGTACTGCTGTTGTTTGTTTTTGTTGTTGTACTATGTTCCTGTTAATTTGACTTCCATAGAAAGTGCAACAGAACTCTATATATTCAAGCCTTGTAGTTGTTTTTCCCCCTCCTTGCCTTGGTTCCACATTGTTTATCTGCCTCGCTCGTCTTCCTTCAGCTCTAGTTGGCTATGCTGCTTGCTCTGATATATTACTATTATATATTACATTATTTATTGCATATATAAGGCTTTAGAGCCAGTACTTATGGACAGTACATGTCCTAAACGTCATAGTCTCTCAAAAACAAAATCTGTAATTCTACTAGAAGAAATCTGAAATGTAAAATGTTATGCGGATGGGATGAAGTGTTAAGGTGTTATATCTAAATATTTTGACATGCTTGGGCGTGAAAGAACTAGGATCCACTTGTTTTTCCGACTTTAGTCCTCTCTGCGATGTCAGGACCGGTCTGGTCCTGTATGCTGGTAGCCAGATTCATTGTCAGTAATTGGCTAAATCACTTGCGGACTCCACAAAACTTGCATATGTTATTTTTTCTATACAAGCTTATCTGTAAATCGACCCACCCAGGCCCAATAAAAATAGGCCAATCTTTCGGGGAAACTTCCTCGTTTGGCAACACTGCCTTTTACAGTCACGTAGCAGTATTTTGCTGGTATTTCATGTATGAGCACAAAATCAGGTCTCCCCTTTCCGACACTCAGAGGTAATGTGAGATTTTGGGATGGCGGTCACCTTTGAGCTTCATATGCAGGAAAAACCCAGACGGTTGGGCTTTGATTTTGACAGTATCCATCTGCCCATAACATGGGACGAACAGCTGCAGTTATTTCTTTCTCTACAATGGTCCATACAGTGGGAACCATGCCCAGTGGTCCAGATTTAGTTGAACTACAAATGGCTTCACACTTGGTACCTGAGGACTGCTACTTAGTTTGGAAATTCTCTCTTATAGATTTCATGAATGTTGAGCGTTTCTTTAGTTTCTTTTAAGGACGGGACACTGACTTCTTTCCCATGATGTCTTTGGGGACAGCTTCCCGCGATTCTTCATTGAGCCACAATGGAATGCTAAGATGGAAATCTACAGTCGTTGTTGATCACGTTCGACAGAAAAACATGGAATTGGTGCGGTTAGTCCATTTTGAATTCCTGATTTGGGTGGGAAACTCATTGAAGCCCTCATGTCGTTACTGTCGATGAATTATCTTCCAGCCATTTCACTGGAACACTAACCATTATTTGCCCTGGCAACCAGACGGACCTTAGAATAACAGAATAGAAGAAAAGAAGCTGACAACATTCTGCCGCTCTGGGAAAGGGAGGTGTTTCACATCTCAGAGTTCCCTCTAA
The DNA here is from genome assembly GCA_016801105.1 of Esox niger. NCBI lineage: Eukaryota > Metazoa > Chordata > Actinopteri > Esociformes > Esocidae > Esox > Esox niger. Next base: position 31,731 of record JACXGJ010000587.1, read on the forward strand.
CTCACTGTCACCCTCCAGACATCCGTCCCTCCTTCAGCTGAGTGTAGCCTATCAGGCCGTTGAAAGGACCCATTTCACAGCCCAGTCAATGGCATTCATGTAGCCTTATCGAAGTCAGGAATCTCTCAATGGTCCATTCGTTTTTCATTTGATGCACTGACGTTCTTTTTCATGACACTCATGGACGTGTGTGTGTGTGTGCTTCCGTCTTTGTGAGTGTCTTAATGGCGTCTTTCGTGTTTGTATTTTAGGATTTTTGCATCCGTGTGGAATGTGAACCTATACAACTTGAACTGTGTTTGTGTGATACTGATGCTCCTAAAGATGGAACTAAAAAATTGATGTTTTGCATTGTTTTATTACTGGGGCTTGTTCTTCAACATTATTTTTATTATTTATTATTATTATTATTATTATTATTATTATTATTAGTGGGGTGGCTTGAAAAGCTGCCACGTATCAGTCCTTTGTCATTCTTATGCTTTAGCACTCCTTCCAGACAGTTTAAGCTGCACACTTTAAGAGATGTAATGTTTCTTTTTATCTCCTTCATACAAACATTTTACTTTAGTACCCTTGGGACAGTTTAGGCCCGTTAGAAGTTTTGGACATTGTAAAGGCCCTGTTGGGACATCAGAAGCTCCAACACTGGGAACAACTCCGATATAATGTACTACTATTACTTTTTAAGTACTTTTCAAACTAATAGTTGTAATACTTTTATTACTACTTCTAAAACCAGCTCTTAGTACTTTTAATAATTCCACTCCTCTTACTCCACCTACTATGCCTCCTACTAATCTTACTACTAGTACTCCTGCTACTAATCCTGCTCCTCTTCTTACTCCTAGTACTAATACTACTTCTGCTCCTGCTACTAATCCTATTCCTCTTCTTACGCCTAGTACTAATACTACTTCTGCTCCTGCTACTAATCCTACTACTCACTTTACTCCAAGTACTAATACTACTTCTGCTCCTGCTACTAATCCTATTCCTCTTCTTACGCCTAGTACTAATACTACTTCTGCTCCTGCTACTAATCCTATTCCTCTTCTTACGCCTAGTACTAATACTACTTCTGCTCCTGCTACTAATCATACTACTCACTTTACTCCTAGTACTAATACTACTTCTGCTCCTGCTACTAATCCTATTCCTCTTCTTACGCCTAGTACTAATACTACTTCTGCTCCTGCTACTAATCCTATTCCTCTTCTTACGCCTTGTACTAATACTACTTCTGCTCCTGCTACTACTGACTCATCCTACTACTCACTTTACTCCTATTAGTAAGACTACTCATTCTGCTCCTACTTCTACTCTTCCAGTTTCCTACTTCTACTACTCCTAAAATATCTAACACATGGAACACTTCTGATACTTCCTAGAAAAGGTTTTCAAGCCAGCCGCAAAATTTCTTTGGAAAATTGCCATCTATTTCCTGGGGCTTGAGATGCAAGAATCCCCAGTCGCAATCCTCAAATTACTTCTTTTAATTTAGCGTGCTACTTGTTACCACAGCATTTAGAGACACTGCTGAAACATTAACGTATTCTGGGCGTTCAGGAGTGGGTTGCTTGAACCACGTTTTGATGTCTTTCATTTTACTTTTACTTATTCATCTATTGGGATATTTAACCCTGTAGAGCCAATGTAATCTAATGTCATGTGAAGTTTAATGGAAACGATGGATTGTTGTGACCCCAAGCTTTTAATAGGTAGTGTGCTTGAAATGAGTTTGAATAGGAAATATTGCAAAAGAATAGGAAATATAATCATTGACAAGGTTAGGAATAATGATTTTTAACTGAAATAATAATTTTGTCCTTCAAATTTTGCTTTCATCAGAGAATCGTCCATTTGCAACATTTAAAGCCTTGCATACCTTTGACATTCTAGGTGTCAGAGATTTCACCCATGCTTCCCGAAGCACCTCCCACAAGTTGGATTGGCTTGTTGGGTATTTCTTGTGTTTTAACTGTGCTAATGTAATTGCCAAATGTTTTCTGATGATCAATTAGCCTTTTAAAATGAATATTTTGGCTTTGCAAACATTCCACGCCACTGGAACACAGGACTTATGGGTGCTGATAATGGGTCTCTACACCTATGTAGATATTCCATAAAAAATGTGCAGTTTTCAGCTACAACATTAACAATGTCTACACTATATTTCTGATCCATTTTATTTAATTTTAATGGACAATTGTTTTTATTTGGCGAAAACAAGTACTTTTTAAGTGACCCCAAACTGTAAGCGTGTCTCTACGGTGTCAGTATGCTTGTGCATTGTTAAATCAATTGGTCAACTACAGGCTCCTTGAAATGAGTTCCCTTCATTAGCAGACATCTAAACCAACAACAGGTATTACAGGTAGATACACTACATTCAACACGTTCAGTTTGAAAGAGATTACTGTAGATGGCCAGCTAATCTACAGTAAGAGTAATGAAAACCATGACTCGAATCACTCCATGGCTGGTTCGTTTCTTTAGAAAACAATGACAGATGAATAGCCAAACGTTACTCTATGTCAACTACGCTATGTAAGTCGAGAGCTAAATATACCCTGTCGGTGCAGTTCATATGTGGCCCGGCAAGAAAAGCTAATATCTGATATGCTTCATTAATAATGGTCGTAAATAGAGAACAGAGTTTGGATAAATGATGTTTTTTGCTCCCAGCTATTTGTGTTCCTGTTACTACCTATTTAGCCAATGACATAATACACGCTTTAGAGTTGAAAGACAATCCGAAACAAACAATGTTACCAACTAATAGCTAGCTATAACCCGATATCTTAACGTGGAAAGTGTTGTCCATTTAAATGCTGACTTAATCAATAAATCCAACACAAATCACAAATGTTTTTTTACCAGTGACATCTTCTCTATTAATAACTGCTGTTTGCACGCTCTAAAACAAGAAGTACGACTTGGGTTCCCAAAAATGTGAATGGAAATGACTAAACTGAAGTTGAGTGAGTGGTGGTTAGTGAGAGGTGCATCTGCAGGGCTGTAACTGGATGCCTCTTGGCCTATAGAACTTTTACAATGAAATGTAAAAAGTTACTATAAACTTCAGTGTATGCAGCAGGCATGTTTCATACAAATGTTGCGGTAGACATGGATTTTGATAGGTGAGCTGTATAACCGTAGTATTGGATAACATTTGTCGGCCTGGATAATCACATTATTATATATTTTGGTGTTAACTGTTTACATAACTAACTATCTACGATAGAATAAGCAACACTGAGTGGTTTATGCCAGTTCCGAAATTAGCATTTAGTTTAGAGCTTTGTTATCTTAGTTTTGTGAACATTCTACTACTAGTAGCTAAGGACACTGGCAAGTATTTCTGTTCTGGGTATAAAATATTGCATAAGCAAACATAATGTCCTATGTAAAAGTAAGTGTATGACATTGTCCCAGAGATATTTGTGCATGGATTTGATTCGCTAGTATAGTCACCGTAGTGTTGGCTTGCTAACGTTGGCTTGCAAATTTCATGAATTATATAGCATCAGTTAATTTCTATGAAGTTTTTCTGAGATTACAATTTATTTAAATGTTTGTACAAACACCGTTTGATGTTAACTATGCTTTTTGAAAGCAAGCACTATGAACAATGGTTTTTGCCTGTAAACTGCCTGTCCTTATAGCTGAACATGTTTTTGACTTTCCCTGCACAGGAATGTCGCCAAGCTGTGAAACTTTGTGATTGGTTCACCCTTTGAAGTCCCAGCACCTAGAGCCCAGTGTAAAAACTAATTTCACCACCAGATTACTGCTACGTTCATACTAAACTGGAGCCAATAGTTTACAGTAATGATCACCTGCTAAAATAAACATTTGCCTTGGTTTTCCTCATTCCCCTCACATACTGAACATACGTGATACTGTAGGTGCGGTGAGATCGTCATTCTTCCTACTAGAAATTGACAGGTTTATTTCCAATCTGTTATGAATGACTGTAATTTTATTGTCATTCTGAGCACCTTGGGTGGATGTCCTAATTGGTTTACATACACTGTTCGTATTGTCACAATGGAGGACAGTAACTTTTCAAATATCTGTTCCCCCAAAATAAATATTTGGAGGAAGTTTTTGCCTAAGTAAATATGTTTTAAGTGCATAACAATGCTTGTACCCTATCAAAAGACCATGTTCGTGGTCTAGAAAAAGTTGGCATACACCTTTTGTTCTCTAAGAGACCTTTGGTTAGTAGCTTTCTATAGCGCTGATATATCTGCTGAGTTGGCTCAACAAATGCTCTCTAGTCTGATGAAAATAATCATTGTCTTTCTACCCGGTAGGTATTAAGTACTTTTTATTGGACAGACATCCACCCTAAGAGACTTTGACAGAGGCTATGAATATGCTGTGTCAGAACATTGCAGGAAAATAGTAATCATTGATAGGTTTGTTCTTGTGTTTTCATTACCTATTGCAAGATCAGTACATTTCATTCATTTGCTATCATATTCAGTAAATGTTTTAATCGTTGCATTGTTTGTGTTGGCTGATTTCTGTGAATTAGTCCACATTCCCATCAATGCAGAAATCACAGGTCCTTAAGCTCACAGGAGCTTATGAAGGAGGATGCCTTTATTGGACTGTTCCAAGTTAAGTCATAGGTTTTGAAGTTGGCATTGCAGGGTTTGAACACTGCTTGTGGATTAGCCCAAAGATCCAGAGGAGGGCTGAGCATTTGGTCAGCACTGTCTGGGTTTTTGGGGGTGAGTAATCAAATATGGTTGCCTCGCCAAGCTCTAGCGACTCCTTGTGGCAGTTGGAAAACTCAAACGAGAAGTTGAAGATTCTTTTCTAGACTTCCTGGTAAAGTTAACTGCGGGATAAGGACCAGATGGGAATCAGACATGCTTTGAAAGGTGCATATTTAGTAGTTGACCCAAAACGGTCTTGATACTTTATGCTCTCCTTTTGTGCCGTTGACATTTACATTTGTACTGCTGTGGGAGTTATATAGAACACATTTAATTTTAGGTAATATTGTTACTCAGTCTTCCTACATGCTCCAAATTTACTCAAAATTGGCCCATTGGTTTTTGCTCTGGGTGCTGGTTAAAACTTTTGTTCGTGCTGCTACAGTTTTTGGTACACAATCTACATTTCTACTGGCTAGTGCATTGGCTTTACTTTCTTTCCACTATAACTCTGTCATTACGTTTTTAGCTGTATTGCTTAGAAAGACAGTTGCAGAAAAACACTTTTACCTGCTCAAATAGAATAGAAATGATTAAGCCTATTTTGTGTAATCTTGGGGCTGGTGATGTCGTCACCTATAATTAAATGTCTAGTATTTATTTAAAACACAGAAGCTGCACAAATGAAAATGTTAAAGGCACCAACCAGCACAAACAATTAAGCCTATTTTGCTGAAGTTTTGCATTGTTTGGGGGGCAACTTCATGCAGGCTAATAATTGAGGTGCAAGTTAAAAAAAAAATTGTCCAGTCTAAAATCTTTTAAATCTTTACTTCTCCGGGGCACATCATAGACCAATTTCAAAAGTTCTCATTTGTGAAGTTCAGGTAGTACATCATTGCCTTTCCAAAGACGTTCTCCCCACTGAATTTGACCCAGATTTGCTTTCCTGATTAACTTGCCTGGCACAGCTGCTCTAGATGAAACTGGATGTGTGGTCAGTTCTCTTGAGTTACCAGTAGATGGCAGTCATTATTCGCATATTTCGTTTTAACTGCTTGACCTGGCCCTTTGAGGTACCCCAGTTGCATCCCTCCATGATTTAGCTCTAGTTTAGGTACTGGGCATCTTTTTGATTTAAGGCCTTGTTGTTTTCACAGCTGGTTGTATATATTAGGTTCATGTAAGACTTTTTCATGGATTATCAGGTTGCCCCAGATTCCAGGAATGCCCAAATGACATGAGCTGAGACCCATGAACTCCAGACAGACTCAGGAGGAAGTGTTTTAAAGGATGAAGGGCTTGGTGATTGATTCCTGAGAACCTGGTCGTGCAGTGAACGTTCACTTTGACTGTATGCTGTCAGTTTTATGCAGGTGACCCGTGTCGTAGGGAGAGCGTACCTCCTTGGTGGATTGTCGAGGGAAGGACATTCTTTTGCCAGGAATGTTGACAAAAGTTTTAAAGTGTTTGGTTCCCCTGACAGGTGACTGGTGTCGTGGGAAGAGCAGAACTCCTCTCCTCCATCTTCCTCCTAGCTGCATTCCTGACCTACACCAGATCCAAAGGAGCCGACCGCTCCATCGGTGAGTCTACTGTTTGGGTTGTTTTACCAGTAATTACTGACACACACGCACAGGGTTTTCAAAGAAAAGGGCAAATAAGATGTATGAATGCTCATTCCTCAGTGGGAGTGTCTAATGTACCTTCCAGTGTCTTTTGCATGCGAGTGAACCGGGACTTGAAAAGGCCACGCAACTTTGAACTTTGAACTTTGAACTTGAACAACTCATGCCATGGTTCAAACCACCTTTCTGCCTTTCATCCTGTCTGCCCTGAGACTGCAGTGACGCCCATCATAGGTGGTTGTGTTACTGTTTGCTGGCAAGTCTCGCTTTGCACCACACACCTAAGACTGATAGAACAGCATTCCCCCTCAATTAACTGGTTTCAGGCTGCTTGTGGGTGGATGTGTTGAGAGATGGGCCTAGATAAACGGATAGTGGTGAGAAAGTTGACAGTTGACAACGGGATGAATCACGATAGAGTTTGTTTTATAAATATTCTGTATTCATAAGAGAGGGAAACTGTCAGAACGCAAGTAATAGGACACCCTGTGAGGTGATTGGAAGGTGGCGTGAACTTGTTTTTCACCAACCTGGTTCTTAATAACAAGGAACCTGAAAATGTAGGGATCATATCTCATTCATTTCAGATTTCTGAAAGATAAGCAGAATTGACTTACTGGCTTTTTTTTCTCGATTCAATAGTGCAGTTGTCATTATATTATTGTTTTTATGTAAAATGTTTGTGAAACAGGGAGTTTACAGTAACCGTTACAATAAATGCCTACGTTGAAAAATGTAGTGAAGTCCCGTGATCAAGCAAATTAAGCTGATGTCCTTCATTTTTGTTGGTGTACTTTACAGATCCAGGATCCAACATTAACTTCAGCCAGCTGGCCTAGCGCCAGTAAAAATATGTCAAGCTAATGGATCTCATCAGTAACCTTTAAATGCATATTTCTGATTCAGTTCAACATACCGGTTCTGTCCCAGTCTTGGCACTGGAAACAACTGTAGACTGCCCATGGACATTGGTAGCAGTGTTTCCTCTAGAGTAATGGTTTGCTTTGGAGAAACAAGTGAGATATGTTACTTTTTGTGAGGTCCCACATATTTGTATGAAATAGTGAGGTCATAAATTCACTCAAAAACGAATTGTTCAACTTATTAGATTTTTTTTCTTCATATTTGACCTGCGTCTGATCAGGAATACTGTATTATTTCATTTAAGCAATTTGAGTATTTGATTGGTCGTCCATCACGCTCGTCATTAGAAGTGACAGGACTTCTAATGAAGTTGACTTGTATGCTATAGTTGTATTTCTCTTATGAAATGCAATGGTCTTTAAATGAGAGGATCCTGTTTTTGCATAGATTGCACAAGCGCGGCCGGCCAAGAAGAGCTTACAGTGGGGAGAACAAGTATTTGATACACTGCCGATTTTGCAGATTTTCCTACACACAAAGCATGTAGAGGTCTGTAATTTTTACTATAGGTACACTTCAATTATGAGAGATGGAATCTAAAACGAAAATCCAAAAAATCACATGATTTTTTAACAATTAATTTGCATTTTGTTGTATGACAAAATGCAAATTACAGATCTTTACATGCTTTGTAAGTAGGAAAACCTGCAGAGTCAGCAGTGTATCAAATACTTGTTCTCCCCAATGTATGTCTGAATGACTGACTCCTCGTTGGTAAATAGTGTACTGTAGTGGTGGAATTTGTTGTGGGACAAAACAGATTGACGATGTGCTTTTGCAAGAAGCACTTGTTGCAACCAAGCAAACAATCAAAAGAAAATGCAGCTTCATCGGCAGAACTGACCATGGAGGCAATAAATAAAACAGAAATGCGGTTCTGTTTACAGACCTAAATTACACTCGAATGCCGTTTAGGTGTGTGCTTCTGAAAATAAACATAATGTTCATGCATTCAACATTCGTAATGCGTATGTCGCATTCATTGGTACTTATGTAGTGATGCCAGGACAGTGGTATTTCACATGTCGTTGCAGGAAAGGCAGCCTACAGTATGTTGAGATCAAACTTTATATAATGTTTTACGCTATTATATATATATATTTTTTTTTAAATACTTTTATCTAGCTTTTATTGCTATATAAAAGTATAAAAAACAGTCCTTACAATCCTTACAATTCACTCCTTACAATTCCCTATTGTCTGTGTCAGTGAATTCCCAAGATTCCCCTTTCTGTTAGTGTTGTCTGCTGTGTCATGGCTATGGGATACAGCCACACCTGTATGCTGTACAGTTCTTTTTTTTCCAGAAAGCTACTTCTAATTTCAAACGTTGAGGGATGTGATCTGTGTGGTAAGAAACCATGATATTTACTAGGCGGTGTGGCTGGGAGATTAAACCGCTAAACCAGACTGCTTCACTTTGGTTGAATCAAGTAAAGGTTTGGTAAGGATGAACTAAGAATGAACTATACCATCATCATTCTATGCCAGCTCTTTTGTCCTCAACGGTGCGGTAAATACCTCCCCCGCTGCTCCGATTCTCCGGCCCATCTACCGCTCCATTTTTCCCTCACTGGCGAAGAAGACCCCAAAAATTTCAACTCCTTTAGGTGGGGTTACACCTCATTCCCTACCCGGAGGAGGCACTCAATCGGTTTCCTGCTGATAACCATGGCCTCAGATTTAGGGGTGCTAATCCTCATCCCAACCGCATCGCACCATATCATCTGCAAAAAGCACACCTCGATATCCTGTCCATACGTTACAAACAGGCTTGGTGACAAAGTGCACTCCTGGCGGAGGCCAACCCCCACCTGGAACAAGTCTGACTTACTACCGAGAACCCCAACACAGCTCTCACTTTGGACGTACAGGGATTGGATAGCCCTAAGAAGGGACCTCCTCACCCCATACTACCGCAGGACCTCCCACAGTATCTCCCGGGGGACCCAGTCATACGCCTTCTCCAGATCCACAAAACCCATGTAGACAAGATTGGCATATTCCCTTTGCAAGAGTAAAGAGCTGGTCGGTTGTTCCACGACCATGACGGAATCCGCATTGTTCATCTGGTCCCCCTTTTTGAACAGGGGAACCACCACCCCAGTCCGCCACTCCTTATGCACTGCTCCCGACTCCCAAGCAGTGTTGAAGAGGGGTGTCATCCAAGACATCCCCTCCACATCCAAAGCTTTCCACATTTCTGGATGAATCTCGTCAATCCCCGGAGCTTTGCCACTGTGTAGCTGTTTAACTACCTCAGTGACTTCTGCCAAGGAGATTGACGATGCTTCCCC